>JADRCD010202039.1:16961-32842 GCA_019843815.1 Montemys delectorum | reverse complement strand
CACACACACACACACACACCACACACACACACACACCACACTACACATCACACATACTCACACAAACACACACGCACACGGACACACACACCACACATCACACACACCACACACACACACACACACACACACACACACCACATACCACATACCACTCACCACACACACACATGCATACACATCACACACACCACACACACTCACACACAGTATACAGTCTATAGTAATGAAAAATAATTTTCTTCCTTCCCACCATCCAGTTTTCCTCAAGGTGACCCACTACTAATAGAATACTGTTGATCAGTTCTATTCGGAAACGTTTCTGACGGCTTAATTGGTTCTTTCCATGGAGTTTAAGATATTTACATGAATGCTTGTGACCCAATATCTTGTAGGATTAGCCATCTTACTTCATTCTGTTAGCTTTGTCCGCTTCCTGCTTTTACCCTCTTCTCTGTAAGTTGACTCTGCTCTTGGACAGGCAGAGGTCAGCCTGGCTTACATAGCCGGCCAAGGTTACCTGGTGAGACCCTACCCAGACACAATGGAGCTGGCTGTGGTGGCGCACGCCTTTAATTCCAGCATGGAGGAGGCAGAGGCAGGTGGATCTCTGAGGCCAGCCTGATCTACAGAGTGAGTTCCAGAACAGCCAGAGCTACGCAGTGAGACCCTGTCTCAAACAAGCAAGCAAGACTCTGAAGAGATGACCATCGTGAGGAACCTTGAATGCTCCTGAAGAGAACTAGGCTCAATTCCCAGCACCCACATGGTGGCTCCAAAGCATCTATGACTCCAGTTTCAGAAGAGCTGATGCCCTCTCCTGGCCTCCTTTGGCACCAGTCACATACCCATAGTGCATAGTCAGACAGGCAGGCAAAACATCCGTTCACATAAAATCAAATTAAAATTAAACAACAACAACGCCAAACCCATACCTTTGCTTTCATCCTCTCTGATGCTTAAGAAGCATCATACCTAATACTCCATGGCTCACGTCTCTAACGTTTTTCTTTAACAGATCCAAAAGGTTGGGTATTTTGCTGTGTTGTGGGGGGACTGAACCCAGGCTCTTTCTTATACATGCCAAGCACATGCTCTATCATCCTAGCCTGAAATCATTTTTTGTTTGTTTAGTTTATTTGTTTCATTTTTTAAAAGAAATTCTTACTGAGTAGCTCCAGCTGTTTTGGAGCTCCGTGTAGATCAGGTTGGCCTTGAACTCATAGAGCTCCTGAGTGCTGGGATTAAAGCCATGGGTCATCACACTCCAATGTTCGGTTTTTATTTAAAGATTGATTTTTTAAAATTACATATTTTAACTTGATTTATTAGTTTTCCTTGCTCTTTTTTTAAGATTTATTTGTTTATTTTTTAAAAGATTTATTTATTTATTATATGTAAGTACACTGTAGCTGTCTTCAGCCACTCCAGAAGAGGACATCAGATCTTATTATGGGTGGTTGTGAACCATCATGTGGTTGCTGGGATTTGAACTCAGGACCTTTGGAAGAGCAGTCAGTGCTCTTAACTGCTGAGCCATCTCTCCAGCCCCTTATTTGTTTATTTTATGTATATGAGTACACACTGTAGCTGCACAAATAGTTGTGAGCCTTCATCTGGTTGTTGGGAATTGACTTTTAGGACCTCTGCCCACTCCGGTCCGCCCCGCTCAGCCCCGCTCACTCAGTCCCTGCTCACTCTGGCCCACAGATTTATTTATTATATCTAAGTACACTGTAGCTGTCTTCAGACACACCAGAAGAGGACATCAGATCTCATTACAGGAGGTTGTGAGCCACCATGTGGTTGCTGGGATTTGAACTCAGGACCTTCGGAAGAGCAGTCGGTGCTCTTACCCGCTGAGCCATCTCACCAACCCTAAAGATTGATTTTTATTATTTCTAAATTCTGTGTTTTTCTGTGTATGTGAGTGCAGGTGTCTGTAGAGGTATTGGATCCGCTGTGGCTGGAAATCCAGCCAGTTGCAAGCCACCCAATATGAGTGCTTGGAATTGAACTTGGGTCCTTTACAAAAGCAGTCTAGATTCTTAGCTACCAAGCCATTTCTCTAGCCCCACAAAGTTTTCTTTTTAAGGTTGAAATATAGTATCTGTACTTATTTATATGGTACTAAATATATTTATAGTATATTATACTATATACTATAATAGTATAATAAATATAATAATATTTATTATAACTAAATAACAAACAACATACAAATACACAGCTGTAATATGTAGTGATCAAGTCAGAGGAATTAGTTTCCATTGCAAATGTTGCTAGGTCTATGTGTTTGGTGGGAACATTAAAACTTACTCTAGCTGGGTGGTGATAGTGCATACCTTTAATCCTAGCACTTGGGAGGCAGAGGCAAGTAAATTTCTGAATTGGAGGTCAGTCTGGTCTACAGAGTGAGTTCCAGGACAGCCAGGGCTACACAGAGAAACCCTGTCTCAAAAAACAAACAAACAAACAAACAAAAACCCAAAAAAACAAAAAAACAAAAACACCTCATCCTAGTTATTTTGAAATATATTTTGAGTAGAGTGAGTTGCAGTCTATATTTACCTGACCATTCTATAGAATGTCAATCACTCATGAACAGTGGCACTTGAACCAGTGGGAGGTTTTGCCACTCCTCTGAACCTCAGCTGGGCAGAAGGCTTTGCCATATCTGTTGGTCTGAGGCATTACAATCCATGGCACAGCTGTGACATGTCAAGAGTTCGAATTTGGCCAGCCTGGTCTACAGAGTGAGTTTCAGGACAGCCAAGGCTACACAGAGAAACCCTGTCTCGAAAAAAAACAAATAAACAAACAGACAAACAAAAAAAGAGTTCGAATTTACTCAGGATTTCTCGATTCTGCACATTCCTGCCTCTCTTATCTCTCCCATGTTCCCAATGCAGCTTGACGTCTGGCCCAGTGGTAGTCCTTTATATTCTCTGGAATCTGACTAAGAAGAGAGAGAAACAAAGTTCAG
Organism: Montemys delectorum; assembly: GCA_019843815.1. NCBI lineage: Eukaryota > Metazoa > Chordata > Mammalia > Rodentia > Muridae > Montemys > Montemys delectorum. The sequence goes on along the minus strand of JADRCD010202039.1, from coordinate 29,856 downwards.
GAGCCTATGTTGGGTCATCTTGCCCAAAAATGGAAAAAAATATCTGGAGCTAGAGAGATGGCTCAGCAGTTAAGAGCACTGGCTGTTCTTGCAGAGGTCCTGAGTTTAATTCCCAGCAACCACATGGTGGCTCACGACCATCTGTAATGGGATCTGATGCCCTCTTCTGGTGTGTCTGAAGACAGCTACAGTGTTCTCGAATACATAAAATAAATAAAATCAGAAAAAAGGAAAAATCTCAGTAAGTTCTGGGTCTTACAGATACTTGTAATGTGCTTACAGGACGATATGATAATGGTGAACCTGCAGGCCAGGTTCCATCTGGCATACTTTCCTCGGGGCTACGGGGAAGAGCCCAACCACAGAGTCTGTGTACAATTCTTCCATTTTCCTTGGTGAATCTGTTAGCAAGAAGGAGTTTTTCCCTTGGAGGGTGACCTGACAGGGGAGACTTAGAAATGAAGAAACAAATCACACGTGCCAAAAAGCTGGGATGGATAGGCTGTGCGCTTCTCTGATGAAAGGCACTAGCGATACAACTCAGAATCCCATTAAATTAATTATGTACCGTGCCCTTAGGGCAACTATGTTAGCTCACTGGTAAGCTTACAAAAGACAGCTTCCAGTCCCTTCATAGTCCAAGGAGCAAGGCCTGTGAGGTGGGACTTGCCTAGGATTTAGTTTCACAGAGCCTGCCTTTTTATGAGGAAATGACCTCAGAGCTGTGGAGTCATGTTTAAGGCTTCATAAACCAGAAGTAGAAATGTGAAGATGTTTGTGTCTTTCCACCATGTATCTAGACCCCAACTCTTTGCCTATTCTTTTTTTTTTTATTTTTATTTTTTTTATTTTTTTATTTTTTTTTTTTTTGGTTTTTCAAGACAGGTTTTCTCTGTGTAACCCTGGCTGTCCTGGAACTCACTCTGTAGACCAGGCTGGCCTCGAACTCAGAAATCCACCTGCCTCTGCCTCCCAAGTGCTGGAATTAAAGGCATGCGCTACCACCACCCGGCCTCTTTTCTTTTTTTAAATTGGATATTTTCTTTATTTACATTTCCAATGTTATCCCTTTCCCAACCACCCCCCCCATCCTGGAAATGCCCCTATCCCATCCTCCCTCCCCTGCTTCTATGAGGCTGTTCCTCCACCCACCCACTGACTCCCACCTCCCCATCCTCGATTCCCCTACACTGGGGCATCTATGGAGCCTTCCTAGGACTAAGGACCTCTCCTCCCATTGATGCCTGACAAGGCCATCCTCTGCTACAGATGCAGCTGGAGCCGTGTGTACTCCTTTGTTGATGCTTAGTCCCTGGGAGCTCTGGGGGGTCTGGTTGGTTGATACTGTTGTTCTTTTCTAAGGCTCCAAATGTACTGTTCCTTTTTTGGGGAGCTAAGAGAGCGTCTCCTGCCTGTCTCTAGGTCTTTTATATGTCCAGTGTTTGACACCCAGTGCATAGAGCTGCGGTCTCACCTCTACCTTTATTTCTGTGCATCTCATGGGAGAAATTTGACCAATTGGAGTGCTCTGCAAGCAGAAGTTCCTGTTCAGGTGCTACTTGCCACCTCCTGCATAGCTTGGTCCTGGAAAACTGACAGGGGAGACTCAGAAATGAAGATGTGACTGATACAGAAGAAATGAATCACATACGCTGAAATGCTGGGATGGGTGGGTTGTGCTCTCTTTGTCGGAGGGCGCCAACTATGTAACCCAGAAACTTATCTAATTAACAATGTACCACATAGAGGAGGGAGTTAGCTGCCCTCCCAGTGGGAGGTCTCTCTGTAGGGGAGCAGTCTCCAGCTGCAGGTGCTAGTTTTTTGCACACACTGGTCAACATCAGTCAACACTCATACTTGGACCACAGAAAGGCTTTGTCATTCCTCTGATCCTCTCTGGGGAAGGTTTTGCCATTGCCGTGGGTCTGAAGTACATGGGCTATGCCCATGTTGACAGTACCCATTCACTCAGGACTGCTTCCATTCCCCACACAAATATATAAGCAAGCAAAGTAAAACAACATACGATGCTTCCCTCAATTTAAGCAAAGAAGTTAGGCTTCGCCCTTTGCCCTCCCCACAGATAATATTGATAATATTGGAGGTTGTAAAATGGATTATTATTGTTCTAATCCATCTCTATGGTTCTGAGAAGGTTGGCCACTCATTACGAGATGAATTGTGTCTCAGATTTTCTTTTTACATATTGATGTGCTGGCCCCCATTACCTCAGAATGTAACCACTTGGAAATCAATGCTTCGAATGTGATTCAGTTAATATGAGTTTCTTAGGACAGCTGTTAATCTAATGTGGGTGAACCCAGAGATAGCTAGGGAAAACTCGTGTGGAAGAAAGCTATCTTCAGTCCAGTAAAAAGGTCTCCGGGGAAGCCAGCCCTGCCAATTCCTTGATTGAGGAATTCCACCCTTTAGAATTGTAAGAAAATGGCTTTCCGTGCTGACACCACCCTATCCACAGGACATGGTTACAATAGAACTAAACAATGACACTGGAACATAGACCTCAACAAAGACCCTGCCCAAAACAAAGAAAAGGAGACTCCTGTACTCTTCTCACTAGCTCTGTCCAGGTCACACAGCCAGACCCTGGCACTGGAGTCAATCCCAACACCAACAAATACATAAATTAGGAAGCTTACATGCCTTCCCTACATAAAGCCCTTACAAGGCCCAACGTGACCTATAGAGCCCAACCTTTACCGGCCTCTCTGGCATAATCTTAGGCCTTTCTTCCTTTTTTGATTGAAATCAGAATATCCCAGTATCTTCAAAGGTCAGTAACTTTTGGTTCCTTATTGCTTTCTTCCTCTCTGATGGAGTCTGCTTGTTCCCTCAAGCCAGAGTGTGCGCTCTGCCTCCTACTCATCATGTGGCTTCCCCCTCCAGAGTTCCCCTCTCTGAGCAGAGCTGACAGATTTCTGTGGTCAAGGGCATAGACTGTCTGAGTATGAATCCAGGACACTTCTAGTTTCCTCATTGGCAAAACAAACGTGGTGATGATGGTGATCGGGTGGTGGTAATGATGATGGTGGTAATAATTCCAATATCCTGATTATGAAAACTGTAGGAGTTCGTGTATGGAAAGTACTCTGGATGGAACCTGGCCTACCGGCTCACCATTATTATGTCAGTTGTAGAAAATATTTAATCTCAATCAGGGGCTTCTACCCTGCCTTTGATTATTCAGTTCCCTGACAAAAGACATACAACTTTTTTTATATTTGTAATAAGCCATAATCAGCACTAGAGCTGGGCAGATAGCTACCCTCTATACAACTAGAGTCTATTTCCCATCATTAACCCCCATTTAATAATTTGCTATGTTCCATCTGGGCAGCTCTTAACTCCAATTGGCTAGCCCTCGTGGTCATGTTTTTATGATTCACCCCATGGCAGCTTCCTTCTCCCTTTACCTCCTCTCTTCTCAAGGTCACCCTCAGGCCCTGGGAACCCAAGAACTCTACCTATTTCTCTTCTGTCTCGATAATGACTTTAGGTATCTTCATTCACCAATCAGTGATAACTTGGGGAGCAAGGTTACATGGCATTACTTGAGTTGTCACTTGGGTATGTGCAGGTTCTCTCTTCCCCGGGGACACCCAGGCCTTGGGGGCCAGTATTTAGCATTATAATACAAGCAAAGACCAAAACTCAACAAGTTGTTATTGTTATTACGTCCTGTGAGCATATTGTAAGTGTCTGTAAGGCCCAGGACAGCAGCATAAATGGATGCCCAAATGTAAGACGTCTAAATACACTTGAGATGATTGCCAGCCCTGCCCACAGTCATACACTTTGCCTGCTTACCTGGGATTGTCCTCACATATCAGAGGCTGAAGGAGCCAATCTCGTCCCTGGATCAAGACTTATAGCCTACATCTGCAGAGGCAGAGTAGATAGAAGTTGACTCTGGATCCAGACTCCTATATTGTTGTCAACACGCACATGCACACACGCACACACACACACACACACAAACCTGCAGACCCTCAGATTCACATCCACTTTAACTCACATATTTCTCTCCCATAATCCCTGCTGGCTTTGTTGGTTGTGGGAGTTTCATGGGAAGTTTGGGTCCGATGGTCTTTGTGTTTTGGCATTTGCTGAATATAGCCTTGCTACCTGTGGTCTGATCCTTAGAAGAGTGTATCACCTAGGAGCTTGATAGATGTTCAGACTGTACCATATCAAATCTACAGAAACAGAGTCTGACTGGACTCCCCACGGGGTGGGAACTTCCCTGAAGTAATGTCACTCACCCAGCAGTGATCAAATGACAACAGCTCCTCTGGTAGGACTGCTACTGCCCTCCTCCATGCTGGCTTTCGTCTGACTGGAATTTGACTGGGTCTTCTTCTTCTTCTTCTCCTCCTCCTCCTCTTCCTCCTCCTCCTTCTTCTCTTTTGTTTGTTTTTTTCGAGACAGGATTTCTCTGTATAGCCCTGGCTGTCCCGGAACTCATTCTGTTGTGTGGCCTCGAACTCAGAAATCCACCTGCCTCTGCCTCCCAAGTGCTGGGATTAATGGTGTGCGCCACCACCACCCGGCCACAATCACTTTTTAACACTTGATGATTTAGGTTTTTTATTATTTTAATATTTTTATTTATTTTTATTATATACACACTCACTAAACTGTATATGTATATGCAGTGTGTGTTGTGTGAGTGTGTGAGTACATGTATGCCATGGTACACATGTAGAGGTCAGAGTATAACTCACGGGTAGGTTCGCTCATTCTACCACCAGTTCCAGGAATCGAACTCAGGTCTACAGGTTTGTGTGGTAAGCACTTTTATCCAAAGAGCCATCTCCCTGACTGATGACTGTGAGTCTCTATGTCACATCCTTTCTTTCTTTCTTTTTGTTTTTTGTTTTTCAGGGTTTTTTTTTGTTTGTTTGTTTGTTTGTTTGTTTGAGACAGGGTTTCTCTGTGTAGCCCTGGCTGTCCTGGAACTCACTCTGTTGTGTGGCCTCGAATTCAGAAATTCATCTGCCTCTGCCTCACGAGTGCTGGGATTAAAGGCGTGTGCCACCACACCCGGCTCTTTTTTTTCTTTCTATTTTGTTTTCGTGCATCATTCTCCTAGATGCTGTAGAGGGCTGTCTTAGTTAGGTTTCTATTGCTGGGATTAAATACCATAGCCAAAAGCTGATAGGGGAGCATTTGTTTCATCTTTTACATCCAGATAGCAGTCCATCACTAAAGGAAGTGAGGGCAGGAACTCAAGGCAGGAACCTGGAGGCAGGAACTGAAGCAGAGGCCAAGGAGGAGAGCTGCTTATCAGATTGCTCCTCGTGGCTTGCTCAGCCTGCTTTCTTCTAACATCCAGGACCACCAGCTGAGGGGCGAAGCCCCCACAGTGAGCTGGGGCCTCCCACACCAATCATCAATTAAAAAACTGCACCACAGGTTTGCCTACGGTCCAATTTAGTAGGGAAGTTCTTTTCAATTGAGGCTCCTCTTCCAAAATGGTTCTAGCTCATGGCAAACTGCCATAAGAGTGATCAGCACAAAGGCCTTAGTTCTGCAAATTCTTGGGGGACAGGGAAGGAAAGAACCTGAAATCAAACACGGGGTCTTGAATATGCTAAGCATACACTCCACAACTGAGCTCCACTCCCAACCTCGAATTAAGAAAATTGTCTTGGGCAGTGGTGGTGCATGCCTTTAATCCCAGCACTTGGGAGGCAGAGGTGGGCAAATTTCTGAGTTCAAGGCCAGCCTGGTCTACAGAGTGAGTTCCAGGACAGCCAGGGCTACACAGAGAAACCCTGTCTCAAAAAAACCTCACTTTCTTCCCATTAATATTCTACCAGTAATGTCAACACAGAAATGATATTTTAACTAACATCAAACTTCACTATTTTATACTCATGCTTTCCTAAATACTTCAGCTTTAAAATCTTTTAAATGTAATTACTTTTTCAGCTACTCCAAGGCCCTTTAAATGCTAGGCACATTTAAACATGCACTACTGGTGACTGGAGAGATGGCTCAGTGGTTAAGAGCACTGACAGCTCTTTCAGCGGTTCTGAGTTCAATTCCCAGTTAACCATATGACAGCTTACAGCTGTCTATGGCAATAATCTTTTGGGGTCAGAGTCCCTCTTCTGTTATGCAGATGTACATGCAAACAAAACACCCATATCTATAAACTAAGTCAATACATGTAAAAAAAAAAACCCTCCTTTTTAATTTCTATTTTTATTTTTATTTTACATGGGTGGGTGTTTTATGTGTTTGTATACCACTTGGGTGCCTGGAGCCTGCAGCGGCTAGAAAAGAGCATAGGATGCTGTGGAACTGGAGACACAGACAGCTGGGAACTGCTGTGTGGTTGCTGGGAATCCAATCTGGACCTGGGAGAGCAGCAAGTGCTCTTAACACTGAGCCATCCCTACAGCCTCCAATGTAATCATTTGATGTGTGTGTGTGTGTGTGTGTGTGTGTGTGTGTGTGTGTGTGTACTTCATCCAAGGAGTACATGGTATTCACCCATAGTTTCAGCTACTCCAATAGCTAAAGTAAGAGAGTCCCTTGAATCCAGGAGATAAAGACCAGCCTCATTATCTTAGTAAGATCCTGTATCTACCTTTCTTTCTGTCTATTTATCTATACACAAACACACACACACACACACATACACACACGAAACAGAGAAAGAGACAGACAGACAGACAGACAGAGTTACACTCAGAGAGAGACATTCACACACATATAGACAGAGACACTCACACACATACAGAGTTACACACACACATACACACACACACACACACACACACACACAAACACATACATGTATATATACTTAGGTTCTAAGCGAAATTGTCCCCTTGACCCTCACAGGCTCTCCTGTTATTGACATCCAGTACCACATGGAACATGTGTCATAATCAATGATCCTATATTTATATCATTATCAGCCATAGTCCATGGTTCACATTAGGGTTCATTCTCGGCATTAACCATTCTGTGTTTGAACACATAGATAATGACATATGGATTCCACCAATATCATTCGGGGCATTCCAGTTCCCTAAGAAACAATATACTTGGTGGCTGGTGAGATGGCCTTAGTGGTTAAGGGCACTGACTCCTCTTTCTGAGAATCTAGGTTTGAGTCCCAGCACCCACAAGGAAGCTCAGAACCATCTACAACTTCAGTTCTAGTGGATCCAACACAATGCTCTGGCTTCTGAGGGTACAGGCATGCACATGGTATACAGGTATACATGCAGGCAATTATTAATTAGTTAAAATTAATGAGTTAATTTTTTCAGATTATACATGCTTTATATACTAAACAACTTAGAAAACATTCTTTGGTAGTAAATATATTCCTACAGTGTCCTTTTCAATGGTTGCATAGTAATCCTTTGTATCTTGAAGATTTCCAGAGATCCTTTAGCATCAGATATATAAGGGCTCTCTGTGTTTTGTTGTGCTGTCTCGAAGAGAACATTCTTATGCACGAATGTTTGTGAATATCCTGAATTTCTCCAAGAACTTGAATTGCTAGATCATAACTGGCACATCCCTCAGGTTTGTTCCTGTCCTGGGTCGTTTTTATCGTTAATTTGAGGCAACCCATGTACTGGGAAGGAGATGGAATGACATGCTTGAGTCACATCATGGATCATAGCTGGCAGGGCTGGACAAGGTAGCCTGGTAGGCTGCCAGTTCCGGTCCCTGTGTGCTGTGGATCCCGGCCACCATAGTTCTGGTCTCTGTGTGCTGTGGATCAATGAGTTAATTTTTAAAGATTTATTTTATTTATTTTATGTGTATGAGTACACTGTAGCTGTGCAGATGGCCGTGAGCCATCATGTGGTGTGGCTGCTGGGAATTGAACTCAGGACCTCTACTTGCTCCTGCCCGGCTCACTCAGGCCCTCTCCAGCCCCCCTCGCAATGGAGTAATACACTGTAGCTGTCTTCAGAAGCACCAGACGAAGTGATGGATGAGATTCCGTCAGATCTCATCACGGATGGTTGTGAGCCACCATGTGGTTGCTGGGATCCGAACTCAGGACCTTCGGAAGAGCAGTCAGTGCTCTTACCCGCTGAGCCATCTCAACAGCCCTAGTGAGTTAATTTTTAAAGATACAATTATTTACCTCTTCCTCTGTCAAGAGTTCTGTCAATTACTGTAGTTTTCACTGTCTCCATCATTTTGTGGGTTTGGAATGAATGCATACGACATTTCAGATTAGTCTCTCTCACTTAGTAATGCAAATCTAAGTTCTCTGTAGGTGTCTCCATCACATGGGTAGCTTGTTTATTTTAGCAGTCAGCCATATTTTTTCCCAAGAGCAGAACCACAGTGCATCAATTCACTTATGAACAGTGTTGGAACAGGAACAGGACTATGGGGATTTTCAAAGGTGTACTGAATACATTTTTGTCTTATGAGATGGCAAAACGTTATGGTTTGACTGAAAGGTCTCCACAGGCTCATGTGCTTGAACACTTGGTCTCCAACTGGCGACATTGTTTTGAGGGGATGTGAAACCTTCAGAATGAGGGCGTATTACTTAATGGTCAGGGGTTTCTGACTGGTTCCCACTCCCGTGGATTTATTTATTTGTTTATTTTTAATTCAATATGAGTGTTCTAACTGCATGTATACCTGCATGCCAATAGAGGGCATTAGATCATCTTACAGATGATTGTGAGCCACCATGTGGTTGCTGGGAATTGAATCAAGACCTCTGGAAGAACAGACAGTGCTCTTAACCTCTGAGCCATCTCTACAGCCCCCTAGTCAGGGTTTTCTAAGAGAACAAAACTGGTAGGATAAATACATATTTATATAATTTGTGTGTATTACTTTATAAAGACCTATAAACACACACATATCCATATCCATCATATCCAGATCCATATCCATATCCATATCCATATACACAGGCTGGCTTACAGAATGTGACTAGCTGTTCCAACAATGGCTGTCTTACCACAGAAAGGCCAAGAGTCTGGTGGCTGCACAGTCTACAAGGCTAGTTGTCTTGGCGGTCCCAATCTGGTGCTGAAGGCCTGGAGAACTCTTGGAGCTCTGCTGGTCTTCACTGTGCACTAGAGTCCTGAAGGAGTTTGGGTGTAATACCAGGTGTAATGCATCGACAGGATAGATGAACTTGCTACAGAAAGTGAGGGCAAGGAGACAAAAAGCAAGTTTCCTTCTTGCGTGTCCTTTTCCGTGGGTTGTCATCAGAAGGTGTGGCCCAGCTTTAGGGCATGTGTCACATAATAGGCTTAAAAGAAGATCTCACAGGTGTGCCCAGCGTTTGGGTTTTAGTTGATTCCAGATGTGTTCAGATTGACAACAAAGATTAGCTACCACAGGGAGTCTTGACAATCCTCTTGTTTCAGCCTCCAAAGTGCTGGGATTATGGTTACAGGCAACCAAATGGGTATAAGAAATTTCTTTTAGGGCTAGAGAGATGGCTAAGTAGTTATAAGCACCTCTGCCTGAGATTTTTGCTTTTTTTTTTTTTTGGTTTTTCAAGACAGAGTTTCTCTATATAGCCCTGGCTGTCCTGGAACTCACTCTGTAGACCAGGCTGGCCTCGAACTCAGAAATCCACCTGCCTCTGCCTCCCAAGTGCTGGGATTAAAGGCGTGTGCCACCACTGCCCAGCTGAGATTTTAGCTTATTATTATTATTATTATTATTATTATTATTATTATTATTACAATATAAAGGACTCAGGATGTAGCAGATAAAAATGATTCATATCTTACTTCCATTAACAACATTTAGTATTTTAACTATGTATTTTCTCTTCCAAGTAATTTTTGAGTGAAAAGCCATGTTTACAAAAATTATTTAGGCTTGTGACTAAACTTCCCTATTTGGAGGGTTGACTTCATTTCATCACTTGGTGAGTTAAGATCATTTCCCACAAATGGAGGAGACACCGTGGTGTTCCCAAACCTAAGCATTTTCAGAAACGAGTTCTGGTCTCTCACATGGTTGCATGACTGCAGACAGAGGTAAGCTTGGACGTGCACACAATAACATGAGGAATTGTATTAAAGGGTCACAGCGTTCAAAGGATGAGAACCCAGTTATAGAATAAGCCCAGGCTTCCCATGTGCTAGGCAGGCACTGTATCACAGGCTCACAAACTCCAGCTATCACAAATGGCCGCTCTTTAACCGTTCTGGGTGCTGGGACACTACTTTGCTTTGTTGTGTCTTTGTTGTATCTAAACCTGAGAGTTTTCTCAAATTCATCCCTCCTCATTCATCCCTCCTCACTCACTCTCCTTAGTCTCAAGCCTGTTCTTTGATCCTTCTGTGTGGTCTTATGTTTTTTAATGATTTATTTAATTATTTTTAATGTGCATTGTTGTTTTGTCTGCATGTGTGTCTGTGTAAAGGTATTAGATACCCCTGGAACTGGAGTTACAGACCACTGTAAACTGCCATGTGGGTACTGGGAATTAAACTCAGGACCTCTGCAAGAACAGCCAGTGCTCTTAAACTCTGAGCCATCTCTCCAGCTCTCAATGCTGTATCTCTTTTATGCATATTAGTTTTTCACAAGGTCCATCCTTCAACCACAGGCCAGAGCCTTTTCACTTCAACCCATTCTTTCTAGCTCTTACCTCCATAATTCTAGTACCTTCACCAAAGCCTTCCCCAAAGTATTCCTGAACCCTACAGTAATTGTTTCCAGAATTCACTTTGGGATATTGCGATCTCTCCTGTGTTTGAGGAAATGTTTTCAAATCTTGACAATGTTTTGTTAATGCTTTATTAATGTTATGTCGTCCACAGAGAGTTGCTTGAAATAAGATGAGCAGTGTGACTCAGTGGCTGAGCACTTGACTAAGCAGTTGCCTAACACCCATGAGGCCTCACACACACACACACACACACACACACACACACACACACACACACAGAAGCAGGGGCATAGAAGGAGAGGGATAGAGAAAAAGGAAAGGAGGGAGGGAGAAAGACAGAGAGAGAGGAACATAACACAAATGAAGGGGTTGGAGAGATGGCTTAGTGCCTAAAGTATTTGCCTTGTGAGCATTAAGACGTGCATTCACGCTGGGCGGTGGTGGCACACACCTTTAATCCCAGCACTTGGGAGGCAGAGGTAGGTGGATTTCTGAGTTTGAGGCCAGCCTGGTCTACAGAACCCACATTAAAATTCTGGTCATGTTGAAGTAGTTCCCTGAGGGTCATTGCCTAGCCTAGCCTAGTCTAATTAATGATCTCCAAGTCAGTGAGAGACCTTGTCTCAAAGGAGATAAACAGTGTTCCTGAGGATAACATGAAGATTGTCCTCTGATCTTCTCACACATTCTCACACACATGTGGGATACATGTGTGTACAGACACATACTCACTAAAATTAATGCCATGAGCTGGACCTGGTGGCCTGTGACTTTAATCTCAGCACCTAGGTAGGAGCCCTGAGTTTCAGGCCAGCTTGGTCTAAAAATGCAACAGCAATGAAAACGCCACCTAGTGGCCACACTGTCTTCCTGAACAGCACGACTGTTTATTAGGTACCAAAAGAACTATTGTTTAGAACAAGCCATCCTGAGGTCCTAAGACTGCATTCTACCTCTTTTTTTTTTTCTTTTGGTTTTTTAAAGACAGTTTCTCTGTGTAGCCCTGGATGTCCTGGAACTCACTCTGTAGATCAGGCTGGCCTCGAACTCAGATATCCGCGTGCCTCTGCCTCCCAAGTGCTGGGATTAAAGGTGTGTGCCGCCACTGCCCTGTACATTCTACCTTTTGTTCTGTATCATAAATATGAAACTTAAGTGAAAAGCCATGACAATGGGCAGTTATGTAAATGCAAGCTGTCATATTCTAGACTTAATTTTGTCATCTGATCGTGTGTAATGACTCAGCTATGAGTAAAATTATCTATTGAAATTATAGTTCTTCTGGCCAGTATCAGTAGTTTTGTTGACATAATTAGGCTTGTTAATGATTAAACCCAGCTTTACAGCAACATGGCTTGCTACTGGCAAGATGAAAAAAATTGTAGGAAATAAATGAGGAATATTTTCTTTGAAAAGACTTACTTTTCAAAATGTTCTCTGAAGAAAATAATCATCATGAGAGAAATGTGCTTTAAGTAAGATATTTTATTTGTTTAAAAAAGAAAAGAATTCAAGGTCATATTCAGCTACATAGTAAATTAGTGCTCATTTTTCCCCACATGGGATTGCTGAAGAGTTTGCTCAGTGGGTACAGGGCTTGCTGTGCAAGTTCAAAAGATCTAAGTTCAAATCCCAGAACCCACATAGAAGCCAGATGTGACAGAAGCCCCTGTGACTCCAGTGCTCCTATAGCAAATAGGAAGTGAAGACAGAAGGGTCCTCAGATGTCCATGGGCCAGCTAATCTGGCATGTGTGGTAACAAAGCAGAGACCGTGCCTCAAACAAGGCTAGCAGCGAGGGATGACACCAGAGGTTGTCATCTGACCTCCACAAGTGTATGGTGGCACACTAGCACTCATACTTACACCTACAACAAAAAAATTAATAAAATAAGAACCCAAAGTGTTCATGGCATATAAATATAAACATTTATTTCACTCACACATATCAGAGTTGGCTAGAGGGCAGCTGATCTAAATTGGCATCAAACAGAGGCTTTTCCCTTGTATCTGACACTTTTTTTTTTAAATCAGTGGGTGGCCCAGCATGTTCCTCTGGTGACAATGACAGTTACAGGTGGCACCAGACGGTGCTTTTTTGTTTAATTTCTTAAAAGATATATTTCTGGCTGGTCAGTGGTGGTGCATGCCTTTAATCTCAACACTTGGGAGGCAGAGACAGGCGGATTTCTGAGTTCGAGGCCAGCCTGGTCTGCAGAGTGAGTTCCAGGA
>JADRCD010202039.1:0-16561 GCA_019843815.1 Montemys delectorum | reverse complement strand
AGCCAGGGCTACACAGAGAAACCCTGTCTTGGAAAAAAAAAAAAAAAAGATGTATTTCTGTTTTATGTATGTTGGTGCTGAGATCTTGTTGATTTTGCCTGCTTTCCATTCTACCCGTGTAGCAGAGGTGCATTCTAGCATGAGGGGCCACAAACTGGCGTATCAGAAGACATCAGTAGAGAGAGGGCTGAGAAATCAGATCAAGGTGTTCCCTTTTTACAGAAGTTCACAAGGTCTGGTTGTTTTAAGCATGGTAAGCCATCAGTTCGGAACCCCTCAGAGAAGGCTGCAGAGGGAGGAGCTCTGAGGTTTTTCAGAGAGAGAGGCAGAACGACAAGCTAAAGGATGGTGCACAGCATTGAAAAATAACCACTGTTTCAGCTCTAAAATAGCCCTCCCAAGGCACAAGAGAATGAAAACCTGGAAAGAAAATGACAGAAAAGATCAGAAGCACCAAGGAAATAAATGTTTAAAATGTTAAGCTGATATAACAAGTAATGGTTTTAGTTGTGATATTTTCACACATTCCTGGCTCCATACCTTGTGCCGTTGGAGCCACTTCCTCACTGCCCTTCCCATGTCCTTCCCTCTAGAAATTTTGTTTTCAGTTGTGTTTACTTTGAGACAAGCTCTCACTACATAACCCTAACCAGCTGGTAAGTTACTAAGTAGCTCAGGCTGGCCTCAAACTTGTAAGAAGGCTGCCACTGACTCCTGAATGCTGAAATTGACAGGCATTGTTACCTCTGGCCTTCTGCCCCGGAAACATTGTTAAAGCATAAAACAAGCAAATGGAAGCAATGCCAAATATCAATGACCCTGTCATTGTTCATGAGTCAGAGACAAACAGCTGGAGCAGATAGGGAAAGTTCAAAGTACTTTTCTTTGTCAAGCGTCTGCTCATTTGGTAAATTCTTCATTGCTGTTTCTCTGTCTTTCTTACAGGTAACAGGGATTCCTCCAAGATTCTGCCCTTTAGTTTTGAGAGGCACCTAGTTTTCTCCGTTTCCCACATGTCTATAGGGGTTTGGGGCAGGAGATTCAACAGAGGCTCCTGATTTAGACACACGGTTACCCGGTTCCCTATGACACTGTGAGGTCTTGTGAGGTCCTGTGGTATTTCCTGCAACCTCTCTCTATGGCATGACTATGTGCTACCAAGCATGCGTAAATCCCTCAAGGGTGCAGTCTGGGACTTAGTCCTGAAACTGTGAATCCATGAGCTCTCCAGCACCAGGAAGCAAAGGCTTAAGGAATTCCTGTATCTAAAATGATTCCAGGGACTGGAGAGATGACTCAATAGTTAAGTTCCCAGCATTCACATGGATGCTATAACCCCAGTTCCAGAGAATCTGATACTTTCTTCCGGCCTCTTCCAATACTGCATGAACACAGAATGTACACATGCATGGCAGGCAAAGCACTCATATGCATGAAATATAAACAAAGCTTTTTTTTTTTTTTTTGTAGGAAAGGCATTTTTAATAAATTATCTTCTTAATTGTAGAGAAATTTCCAAAATTAAACAGAAAAAATGATAAACCATGCCTTGGGTGAGTCTCAAAGGCCGCACAGCATCCTCTCTATCTGAAGGATGAATTCCCTGGAGTGTCTAGTCTTTGTCCAGTAACTCGATGGCAAGGTGGTCCAGGGTCACCAACCACACCAGGCGAGCCTGCGCCACCTCTCATTTGCCGATTCTTTGGACCACCCAGTCCTGCTGGCACAGAGGGCAGCGATTGTTCTGTTTCACCCACAGGGACATGCAGCAGTTGTGGAAGGAATGGTTACATTCTCCCCAGACCACAACACAGTCCTCTTGTTTGTTCTCAGCTTGACATCTGAGACAGGCATCCATCACCTGGACCCTGCAGATGGCGCAGGTATCGCACTCAACGTCCCAGCTCCACATGGCTACCGAGTTCCACTTCTTGAGGGAGAACATCTTGTCGCCTCCCGACTTGGAGCCTGCGCTCCCGGAGTGCGAGGAAAGGACGCAGGGTTCCTCGCCGTCCTCCACGTCGGCCATGGCGGCGGCGCAGAACGGCCTATAAACAAAGCTTTTAAAGAGTGATTCCTTCACTGGGGATAGTGGTACATTGCCTATATTCCCGGTCCTCGTGATACTGAGGCAGGAGGATAATGAATTTGAGACCAGTCGGATCTCCATAGTACAACATTGCTTTAAAAAGTCAAAAATAAAATAAAATAGATTCCTTATACTAAAGTTGATAGAAATATACCTCAAACCAGTTTACGTAATCAAACATTCCAAGGGATGAGCAGACGGGGCTGTATGTTCGGGTTCAGAGTGACTCACGCTGTCTAGTTTTCTCTTCTCTTCCCTCTATATTTCGCATTCCTACAGGCTGTCCCTCTCCCACAATGACAACAGGTTACCAGCACCTTCAGCACCCCAACAAAACCTGAACTTCTTTGGTCTCAGAATAAGAACAAAACCAAGTGAAAGTGGGAGCTAAGCACTGTGGCGCACACCTTTAACCCCAGCACTCAAAAGGCAGAGGCAAGTGGATCTTTGTGAGTGTGAGGCCAGCCTGGTCTACAGAGCAAGTTCCAGGCCATCCGTGTCTACATACTAAGACCCTGCCAAGAAGGAGGAGAAGGAGGAGGATCAGGAGGAGGAGAAGGAGAAGAAGAAAGGAAGACAGACAGACAGACAGAAAGAAAGAACGAGAGAGAGAGAGAGAGAGAGAGAGAGAGAGAGAGAGAGATGAAAGAGAGAAAGTAAGAAAAGCAGCAAACACCCACATGTTAAATCAGCTGTAACTTCAGTCCTATAGGATCTGATTTCCTCCTCTGGCTTTTGCAGACCGAAGGCACACAAGTGCTTCACAGATATACATTTGGGCAAAATACTCACACACATAAAACTGAAATTAAATAGAAAGAAAATAGGACCATCTTGGGTCATACAGCCAATCACTCAATCACCAGAGATGGAGTCCACTCTGAGAAACAGAAAAGGGTGCAGGGACAAAATTTAAGAGTTGGGCAGTGGTGGCACACACCTTTAATCCCAGCACTCGGGAGGCAGAGGCAGGAAGATTTCTGAGTTCGAGGCCAGCCTGGTCTACAGAGTGAGTTCCAGGACAGCCAGGGCTACACAGAGAAACCCGCTCGTGAAAAACCAAACCAAGTCAAAAGAATTTGTAAACAAAGAAATAAATAAGAAATCATCGCCATCCTTTTTTTTTTTTTTTCAGATATAGCCTTGCAAAGTAACTGGGTGTCTTAATTAAAGTTTCTATTGCTTCAGAGAAATGCCAGGGCCGAAAAGGAAGTTGGGGAGTGTTAGGGTTCAGGACTCACACAAACCACACGAACATCCATCTCAGTTAGATAAGAATAATTTATTGAATGCATACCTCGAGACTGAATGTTCAGGACCACAAAAAGGACTTAGAAGCCTAATTGTGGTGCCAGTCTGTCCTCAGATCAGGCTTTTAATAGAAAAAAAAAAATACGAGGTTCAAAAGTTTAAAAGCAAGCAGTGAAGTGGCACCCCTTTTTTGGCTAACTAGACAGAGTATTATTAGCAAATCTTTAAGCTGATTGGTCCCAGGTGAAGTAAGAGGGGAGTCACAGGTAGTCAACCAGGAGTTCTAGTACATTAAGATAACAGCATAAATATTGTAACCATAGCTTTTTTCTTTTCTTTCTTTCTTTTTTTCTTTCTTTCTTTCTTTGTTGTTGTTGTTGTTGTTGTTGTTGTTGTAGTTGTTGTTGTTGTTTTCGAGACATAGTTTCTCTGTGTAGCCCTGGCTGTCCTGGAACTCACTCTGTAGACCAGGCTGGCCTCGAACTCAGAAATTCTCCTGCCTCTACCTCCCAAGTGCTGGGACTAAAGGCGTGTGCCACTGCTGCCCAGAGTAACCATAACTTTTTGGCTTATTAGTAGCATTCTTCAGTGTCAGCTATGGATAATTACTTGTGGGAAGTGAAGTCTGAGAACCTGAACTTAATTTCATCTTAGGAGCAAACTGGAGACTGAATACAAAAATGGCTGCAGTTATGCTAAAAGGAGCAGGCCTCAACAAGGAGGAAAGGGTTAATTCAACTTACACTTCCAGATCATGGTCTACCATTGTGGGAATGCAGGGCGGGAACTCAGGCAGGGCAGGAACCTGGAGGCAGGAGCTGAGGCAGAGGCCGTGGTCATGCTTACTGGCTTGCTTCTCATGGCTAGCTCAGCCTGCTTTTTTTTTCTAGAACCTAGGATCATCAACCCAGAGATGGCATCACCTACCAGGAGCTGGGCCCTTCCCCCACTGATCACTAATTGAGAAAATGGATCTCATGGAGGCACTGTCTCAAGTCCTTCCTCTCTGATGACTCTAACTTGTGTCAAGGTGACACACAAAGCCAACCAGTACACCCAGGAGGACTTCAAACACACACTCCTTCTGAATAGCTCAGTCACTGGTAAGAGCCCTGCCTGGTTCCACTGTAGTCTTTCTTTACAGAAAAAAACCTCTCCCCGTGGGACAGAAATCATGAGACCACTGTACACCTGTCCTGCACTTCCTCGTTGACAAGGTTTTCTAACTCATCCCATTGAATCCTTACACTCAGCTCTCTGGGCAAGTAGCTTCAGCCAACCTTTCTCACAGATGGAACAACTTGAGACTTCCAGAGGTGAAGGGTTCGGCTGAGTCTTCAAGTAGATGAGGAAGAGCTGTAGAAAGGTGTATACAGACCAAGGAAGAAGATGCTGACCCCAGTCACCTTCCCTTGTGCAAGCAGCTCCCACAGCTTCTATCGTCACACCCCACTCTTCACCTCAACAGCTGCAGCCCCTCCACCTCCTCAGGGCCTCTCTCTTATCAATGCGATTCTACCAGCCACTCCTCTCTCAGACCTTTGCTCCAAGCTCCTGCCTGTTTTCCTCTGGAGCCTGGCATTTCCCACTCACTTTCACTCTGCTCCCGACTCTCCTGAAGCCTCAGGCATGTGTACTGGAAAGTGTGCTCGATGCCTGGGGCTCTCCCTCATCCCGCTCTCCCTGGTCTGCATCGTGGCCAACGCCCTCCTGCTGGTACCTGATGGGAAGACCACCTGGACAGATAGCAACCTCAGCTTGCAAGTTTGGCTCATGGGTGGCTTCATTGGAGGAGGCCTGATGGTGAGAATGCTAGAGCACCGGCCGGGGACCTGAGTACCGAGCTAAGGGACCGTGGATAGAACGGAGAAGAAAAGAGGGGAAGGGACTCGTTTGCTCTGGATGAAATGGCAAGGGCTTGGTGGGGACTAGGGGTCTGTCCATCTGCTCACATACAGTAACCATTCTGTAGAGGGTCCTGGAGGAGCCCTAGGGTCCAGAGCTGAGTGTCTGAGGAATGGGGGGTAGGAAGGCCTTCTCTACTAGGTGAGAGTAAGTTCTCTGTACCCCTCCTTGCCTCTACTACTAAACCCATGCTCAAAAAAAACAAAACAACAACAGCCAAAACACCCCACCTCATTATGAGGATAAAGGCTCATAATGAATGTGGGAAGCTTCAGGGCAATGTCATAACCCACCGGCAAGGGTGGGTGCCAGAACAACCTCTGCAGCCCAGGTTGATATCTCAGACGAGGCTCCCCACCAGCCAGCCCCATGTTGCTTTCCCTCTCTTCCATGGCCGTCCCTTTTCAGCCTGTCTTCTAGGATCCCCAGTCTGTACTAAGTGCTGAGAGTATAACCCTGGACCTAGGTGGAGAGTTTAGAGTCGGTGTCCCAGTCTTCCCGCAGACTAGGGAGAGAAGCGCCAGGTGTGAGAGTGCACGCCCTTAGTCCCAGCACTCCAGAAACAGAGGCAATTGAATCTCCAAGGCCAGCCTGGTCTACAGAGTGAGTTCCAGGACAGCCAGGGTTATACAGAGAAACCCTGTCTTGAAAAACCAAAAAAAAAAAAAAAAAAACTATCTAGATTTTCTCCATCTTCCAACTCCCTCCCATTTAGGGAATTGTCTCTTTCATTTTTTACTTTTTGTTTGTTTACTTAGAAGCAACATCCTGATTGTATGTCAGGCCAGCAGGGAATCATTATATAACCCAGGCCAGTCTAGAACTTGAATTCTTCCTGCCTGAACCTTTCAAGTACGTACCTGACCATTTGGGGGAACTTTTGGCTGGTTACCCTAGTGTATCATCTCCATGGGATAAAGAGAGAGATCTACCTAGCATGGCTTCCCACCTTTAACACAGCTTGCTGTTGAGCTTCTCTGGGAGCAGCTGCACTTTGGTCCCCTCTGCTGGCCGCGTCTTTATTAGCTGAAGGAAGATACCTCTCCCATAGCAACTCCCTTCCTTCCCTTGTCCCCTGACATCACGTTTTCTACTCTCTGCCTCCTGCATGGATTCTGGTGGTGTATTTTCATTGTTTCAGTTTTGCTTTTTTTGACACAGAATCTTACTGGGTGACTCTAACTGGCCTAGACGTCACTATGTAGACCAGACTGGCCTTAAGTTCACAGAGATCCATCTGCAGAGGCAGATGTGTGCCATCACCCCCTACACGGGGGTGGGGGGTTGGGGGGGTGGGTAAGGTTTCACACCATCCTTGCCTTGAGCTCACTGTGTGGCTGAGGGTAGACTTGAACTGAGGAAGCCACTTCCCTCCTAAATGCTGGGACTGCAGCCATGCATCGCTGGCCCCACTCTTTTTTATTTTTGGTTTTTTGTTTTGTTTTGGTTTTGTTTTTGTTTTTCGAGACAGGGTTTCTCTGTGTAGCTCTGGCTGTTCTGGAACTCACTCTGTAGACCAGGCTGGCCTCAACTCAGAAATCCACCTGCCTCTGCCTCCCAAGTGCTGGGATTAAAGGCGTGCACCACCACCGCCCGGCTTCCTTTTGGTTTTTAAGACAAGGTCACATGAAACCCAGTAGGTCTTGAACTGACTCTGTAACCAAGGATGAGCTTAAAGCCCCGGAATTGTGAGCAAACAAAACTGCACCTGACTCTCAGATGTTTGAAGACTACAGGAGAACTGAGAGTTTAAGCCAGCCTGTGGAAGGCAGCACAGAGGCCCTTCCTCTAAAAGGAGAAGAGTGGGCTGGAGAGATGGCTCAGCAGTTAAGAGCACTGACTGCTCTTCCAGAGGATCTGAGTTCAAGTCCCAGCCACCACATGGTGGCTCGCAACCATCTATAATGAGATCTGACGCCCTCTTCTGGTGTGTTTGAAGACGACGATGGTGAACTTTTAAAAGAAGAAGAATGCTGGAGAGATGGCTAATGGTTAAGAGCACTTGCAGATGCTAGATATGGTGCCACACACCTTTAATCCCAGGCCAGCTGAGGCTATGCAGTGGAGCTCTAGCCAAAAAAAAAGGAAGGCGATTTTAGCTGTCTGCATAGGTGACATCACTAGAAAGGCAAGAAGGTGGCATATTGTCCTTAGATCTGTCATGAGACAGAAGGAACAGAGCACGGAGGAATGGGTTGAACTAAGCAGATCTTTCTCTCAGGTTGCAACTGATGATGGAACTAAAACTTTCAGTCCCTTCCTTGGAGAAGAACGAAATACTGCCTCTTGTTCTGTGCATATTGGCCAACACTTGTTTTTGCTTGACCAGGTCAGCTGTGGAGGCCAGGCCTAGCGCTGTATGCGTGTAAGCCCTGCACTCAGGAGGCCAAAGCAGGAGGATCTGGTGTTCAAATCCTTCCTGGGTGCCAGATAGCAAACACTTGGGGGTGGGGTGGGGGGAGACAGGGAAGAAGATAAGAGGAGAGGAAAGAAAAAAGAAAAAGTGTCGGGGCTCCGGGGTTGCTGGGAGGGAGCCGGGTTTAGTGACATGCCTGTAATCCAAGCGCTTTGGAGGTAGAGGATCATGAGTTAATGCCTGCCTTGACTATAGTAGACCTTATTTCAAAATAAGTTAATGAAATATAAGAGAAAAATGGGCTGGAGATGGACTCCATGATAGTACAGTTGCCTACCACACACAAGGCCCTTGGGCTCAAGCCTTAGGATAAGACAAAAGAACAAAAAAAAGCCAGCTGTGGAATTCCGTGGATACAAGGCAAGTCAAGAATGTGACGTCGTGGGACTAAGGTACAAGGACAAGGGCTGTTGTGGTGCATGAGGGTGGGGGCAGAGTAAGGGAGTCTCAAGTGCCTCGTGAGCTCAGTCTTTGTGAGTCTTACTATGTAGTCCATGGTAGCCTGGAACTTGCTATGTAGCCCAGGCTAGCCTCAGTTCCCACCCCAGTGTATATTGGGACTGAGATTACAGGATGGAACACACACACTTATACACACACGCACACATCAGCCTACGAGATCTTTGAAGATGCCTCAAAGGAATTGAGCAGATAAAAGAACTTATGTTAATCCAATGTCAGCATGTGTGCTGGAGTCTGGGATGGTCAAGAGACAAAAGTGTTGAGGATCTATTAGAGAGACAGAGGCTATCTTCCTCCTGGAAGGGGAGTAGGGGCTGAGTGCGGGAAAGAGTTAAAAGGACTAAGAGATTTAGATGCTATTGAGGAAAAGCACGGAAGACTTGAAGTCGGCCCTCGTCTGGGAGGGTCAAAATCTCCCAGCCTAGGTGAACTGATGGATATTTTTTTCACTGAAGAAGACAAGAACAACAAAAAGCAGAGGCTGTTGTGAGGGTAGCATGAGACTTGCTGAAGCTGTCAAAGCTAAGCCATTCAAACGAGCACATCCTTCAGGCAGTTTAGCACGGCTGTCTGAGTGCCTGGAAGTGGCTAGTAACAGGTGAGTGGTTACCTGGGCGGGTGTGAGCTTCATAATAAAGGTCACGAGGGGGGGAAAGACCAGAAGACTGACTGTTAGGAAATCCTGCGATCCAAGGCAGAGTCTCTGCGCAGATCCTTCCACAGTTGACCACCAAGCCTGCTCATCGCATCTTCTAACAGCACAATCCAATGGTACTGTTGAAGGTGTGTGCCAGCATGGGGCATTCTCTTTGACCCAGCCGTGACAAAATCATCTGCTGTCTCCTTAAATGCTGAGAATGGTCTTTTGAGCTAGGTCTTGCAGATCCACTTTACAAGCGGCAAAGCTGGCACCCTGAGTAAGTAGTCAATGCATAGAGCAGATGAAGGTCCTGACTCCCATTCAGGTAGGAACCTACCATGCGGCAGTATTTGTGCAGAATATATAGTGTCCCCCCCCCCCAAATGTTTGATGATCTTCTGTCTAAGATAGCTATAGTATATTAAACCCAACCCTCCAGGAAGCTATAATCTGGATAGAGATAAGGCAGGCATAGAAATAATTATGCATTAAGTTCGAGTCCAACCGTGATTCAGAAAAGTATAGATAAGGTGGTACAGTCCAAAGGGCTCAGGGCATCATGGGCGGCTTCCCTGAGATGGACAATGAAGCAAGTCCGGCCTTGAAGACCTAGGAGAACCTGCTATCACCAACTCTCATCCCACAGGTGCTGTGTCCTGGAATTGCAGCGGTCCGGGCAGGGGGAAAGGGCTGCTGCGGTGCAGGTTGCTGTGGCAACCGCTGCAGGGTAAGAATCAAAACGCACAAGTTTAGGCCTTGGTTTCTGATCCCTTCCCCACAGAACTGTCAAGTATTGTCTACATGCAGCCTCTAGGAGGTCTCAGGTGCCACCTCAGTCTGGGTGGCAGTCTGACTGCCCTCCCAGTCTTGGGTCTCAAATGAACCTGACCACAGAGGGCTAACAAGCCCCATGAACCTCCACGGTAGATGGCTTTTAGAATTCGTCTAACTTCAAACTCAAGGTTTAAAGACAAACGTAATTTTAGGCAGGCTGAGCAAGGGCGCGGCAACATGCAGGAGGCATTGGGTACCAGGGTCTGTCCGAGGGAGGAGGCGGGCCTACTCACCTTACCTTTCCATGCCGGGTCTAGATGCTGCGCTCCGTCTTCTCCTCCGCTTTTGGGGTGCTTGGCGCCATCTACTGCCTGTCAGTGGCGGGAGCTGGGCTCCGAGTCGGACCCAAATGCTTAATAGGCAACAAATGGGACTACTACCTCCAAGAAACCGCGTAAGTCCTACTTTGTATTTGTATCCTCCCCCCCCCCCCCCCCTCCCGTTCTGTGCCTCTCCCCACCTGTTCTCTTCCTACGTGGTCCAGAAATAGTGGACCAGACAGGAGCTCCTAGAGAGTTCCTTCCAAATAGCCCATCCAGCCCTTTACAGATCTGGGTGGTGGTAGGGCCTGCTGTGTGAGCAGTTTCTCTTAAATGACCCTGTCCATCCACAGAGGTGCTTACTTGCGAAATGACACTCTTTGGAATTTATGTGAGGCGCCACCTCACATAGTACCCTGGAATGTGACACTCTTCTCAATTCTGGTGGTTGCCTCAAGTCTGGAAATAGTGCTGTGTGGAATACAGCTGGTGAATGCAACCTTTGGCGTGTTGTGTGGCGATTGCCGGAAAAAGGAGGTAGGGCCGCTTGGGGTGCAGTTGGGGGTGAGGGGCTGAGAAATCCTGTTTGCTCTTGGCTTCATCTTTACTCTATTTTTTTCTTGTAGGGTGAAGCTCACTGAGTTCCATAGGTCACCCCTAATACCTCATTTCTGGAAGTCTGAGTGGTCACCCATTCCCTGGTTGACTAAAAAAAAAAAAAAAGCACACTTTATTGTTCAGTATCTTCCTTAGTGGAATAAACCACCCTGAACACCCTTCCCAGTTCTGGTTTAGCCTTTGGAAAGAGTGTCCATGGGCCTTCAGAGATATGTGTCTAGGCTTGGGGCTTCAATGTGTACCCTCAATGCACCCCCAACCCCAACCCCCTCTTGTTATTCTCTTAACAACAACAGCATAGTTATTGTTCTGGAAATAAAATTCTGTGCACTCAAGGAAGTTAATGTGCCAATGATGAAAGGTTTTTTTTTTTGTTGTTGTTTTGTTTGTTTGTTTGTTTGGTTGGTTGGTTGGTTTTTCAAGATAGGGTTTCTCTATATAGCCCTGGCTGTCCTGGAACTCACTCTGTAGACCAGGCTGGCCTCGAACTCAGAAATCCGCCTGCCTCTGCCTCCCAAGTGCTGGGATTAAAGGCGTATGCCACCACCGCCCAGCTAAGATGAGCAATTTTTAATTTAATTTTCTTTACATTTATGTGTGTGTGTGTGTGAGAGAGAGAGAGAGAGAGAGAGAGAGAGAGAGAGAGAGAGAACCAACTTGTAGGATTTGGTTCTTATACATGTGTGTTCTGGGGATCAAACTCAGGTCCTCAGACTTAGCATCAAGCAGCTTTACCTACTGAATCCTCATTTTCCACTGTTAGGTAATAGCCTCAGGCCATGAGGAATTGAGTCAGGCTGTGCTGGACAAAGGGCTGCAAGCCATAAGGAACAGCTTAGCCCCAGCCTGACCCTTCTGCTTTATCTGCAGAAACAAAATATGCTCAGGTACTGAAAACAACACACCTTGCTGTAGTCAAACTCCCCCCTTCAATCCCCACCCCCCCCACTGCCTTCTCCCACCCCCTCACATACACACCCCCACAAACATAATCTGTAACTTCCTAGTAGCTCCCTGTTATACAGAGAGTGAGTCTGCCTGCCTCTGTCTTGCTTTTCTTACATCCGCCATTGACAATTTCTTTTTAAAGAAGTGAAGGATCATTTCAGTTGATGGGAAACGTTAGGTCTCAAACCGGGGACAAATGGTTAACTGAGCTGCCTATTTAATATATCAAAGTGGACCTGGCCAGCAGGTTCTCCCTGCATCCCTCAGTCCCTACCTGTTACAGGATACTGGCTGGCATGCCCTGCTCCGTACCCTAAGCATCTCCAGTCCAAGCGTTGGGCTGCCCTTCCCCCAGCTGCCCTTCCCTATATAATCCAGCCATTTTGGTTACCAGCCACCCCTTTTTTCTTTTTTCTTTTTCTTTTTGGTCTACCCTTTACCCTCTTGGTCTGGCTCTCCCCTCTCCCCTCCCCACGCTCCTCGCATAGCCTAGCTCAGGGTCATGTTCACTCTGGACTTTCCCAGATGTCCCTGCCTCTGGCCATACACCTCCCTTTTATCTACAATAAACCTTCTCCTCCGTCATACCTATAAGCAGTCATTGCTGTGTTTTACTAAAAGAAGAAGGAGGAGGAGGAGGAGAAGAAAAAGGTATGGTACAGGGGAAGGGGGTGCCTCTGTGGACCCATGTTGAAGCATCCCTTCTCCCTGAGGTACCCGCCTCGTGAGTGTGGCATACCACATGAGTATAGTATAGAAATAGGGTTTATTTAGGGCATGGGGAGGGGAGTTGAGGGGGTAGCAAAGACAGAGAGAAACCGAAAGACACGCACAGAAAGAATAAAAGAGTAGAGGAATAGAGGTTGGCCATGTGGAGAGGGGGGAAGAGGAATAGGGAGAGAAAAGACAGAGAGTGAAGAGGGTAAGAGAGCAAGAAGAGAGTGAGGAGGGGGCAAGCAGCCCCCTTTATACTGAGTCAGGAGACTAGAAGGAATCCTAACAGTCATGTCCTTCCTTTTTTATTCCTTTTTTATTCAGTAAAAATTTTAAAAACATATTGGTAATGAGATATGTATTGGCTGGTGGGAGGAAATACTTGTCGTGATAGGGAAAGTCTAATTCCTGAGTATAGATAGCTAGGGGGATTCCAGGCAGAGAAAACAGCATGAAAATAAAAGTCTTAGATGACAATTTCTATTTAGGAAAGCCACTCCTTGAAACTTGCAAGGTGAGGCGGGGAGGAGACAGGTGGTGGAAACTATGGGAAAAGATTCTTTAGTCTCAAAACTCTAAAAATTAATATGTAAAGCCATTTGCATTGCCATGGAATTAGTTATACTGGCTCTTGTGAGCGCCTTCTACCCACCTGGGGACTTCCAAACCAGGTGCTTCCAATAAGGAGTAGATTGGGTCTACTCATCCAGTCTCTCTGAGTACAGGAGTAGGGGATGGACACAGCTTCCATCCCACTCCTTAATCTGGAGTCAGTGACGGTTGGGAAGGGAGACAACTTGGGCTCTTAAAGGGGACATATTATCTACAGATGTCTTCTGAGAGCCAAAGCCCAAAAATTCATGTGTTCAAGTTCTTCGTTCTGAACTCCGTGAAGCCAAACCTGAATGCAGGCCTTGAGTCATGGGGGTCAAGAAAGAAGAGGCAAGGAGGCCGGCGGCTTACGGCCTCTAAATCAAGGGTCAGCAAGCCAAGGCCAAGGAGCTTTGAGCTTTAATAGTAAAAGGCAGCACTGGCAGAGCGACAGCGTCAGCTGTTACAGCAGAATATTCTGACATCATTCAGTGCAGTGTCATCTCGGGGGCCTCTTGGCTTCTGGATTTTGGTCTGCAAGCCACAGACACCTTTGGGACAAGCGTCGCTCCACTCTCCGTAGTCTCCCCAGCTCAGCCCAGGCCCCTCCAGCTCCACACCGTCTGAGCAACGGAAGCGCACATTGTTCACTCCGGTGTTGTCCCCTGGGAATGTAAATGGCTCCACACGAAGGCAGAAAGCCACTAGGAAGCTAGTGCCAGGACACCACAGAGGCTCACTCCATGAGCCCCAGCTGCAAGGGAAGGAGAATTGTCATGGCTCTACAAGCACCTCCTACCCACCCTGGGGACTTCCAACCCTAACACTGCTAAGGGACGGGCTAGGGTCTCACCCCCTGTGTTTCCCTGAGTATGCGGGTGGACTTCCATCCCACACCTCTATAACCTTAACGGAGTTTATCTTGGGGAAGGGCATTAACAGAAGGGAAGGGGTATACCTTTGAACTAGGAGAGTGTCCTTCCCATTCGGGAGTGGACCTAGAGCTTTACAAACACTAGATAAATGCTCTCTACCCCGTTGGGGTTTTTTGTTTTTGTTTTTGTTTTTTGTTTTTTGTCCCTAATCTCACCTTCCAGACTGAGACTCCACGACATGGGTGTTTTGCTGTGCGTTGCCTCGAGTGCAGTGCAGCCGAATCCCATTCAGGGCTGTGTCGTCTCCAGGAATGCCTTGAGGGGGCTCCACCTAGGTCAAGAGGGAAGCAGAAGTGAGGTCCACAGAGGATTCTCCTTCTCATTTTCAGCTCTGCAATCTGGTGCATGCATCTTTGCCGTTTCTAAGACCCAGGACTGAACCTTCACCTTGACAGAGAACCCACTGGCAAAGTATCCGTCAGGACACATCTCAGGCCAGGCCCAATCACCCCAGGTACCACCGTTGGTCACGTCAACAATCGATGCATAGCGTGGTTCGTATTTAATCTGTGCATGTCCATAGCACATCATCCCCAGCAGCAGTAGCAGCCTGACTTTAGCCTGCAACTCCATCCTGCATTACCTATGAATCTGGTCACTTAGATGGATTTATATCACTCAAGATACAAAGATTCAGGTTGCAGCTATATACCAGCCCTGCCCTTTCATGGCTCAGATTGCAGAAGAATGACCAGGATTAAGTGACATTCAATACTAATCTGCTCCAGTCCAGGAACCCGGAAGATTTGAGGCCCCCAGGAGTTAGGGAAGGAGGGGCAGTGAAAGCCACTGAGTTTAAATCAGTGCCTACCGAATACTTACCACTAGCTGTGATAGGCACTCTGCAGTCATATTTCATGTAATCATGGCAAGGATTGTAGAAGATAGATATTATTTTTCCTATTTAGTAGGGGAGAGAGCTGCAAGTAACTCCCTACCACCACCACCCAGTAAACTAAGAGAAATCCCAGCACTGGAAATAGGAGCCGAGGCTGGAGACTGCAGTGATCCTAGGAAAATCTGCCAGGAACAGGATTAGGCACTATAAGGATGAGAGGCAACTTTACGGGATGTGAAAAAAGAATACCGTTAACATAGATCAAGTCCAGGAAGGATAGGGGCTGGGAAAAGGTCTTTTTAAGGCTGTGGCCCTGATTCTTTGAGAACTGTGGATACCAGATACACCCAGAGAGACAGGGTCTCCCTCTGTGTAGCTGTCTTACTTAGGGTTTCCATTGCTGCGATGAAACACCATGACCAAAAGCAAGCTGGGGAAGAAAGGGTGTGTTTGGCTTACACTCAAACAGGGCAGGAACCTGGAGGCAGGGGCTGATGAGAGGCCACAGAGGAGTGCTGCTTACTGGCTTGTTCCTCAGGGCTTGCTCAGCCTGCTGTCTTATAGAACCCAGGACCACCAGCCCAGGGAGGGCTCCACCCACAGTAGACTGGGCTCTCTCCCATTAATCACTAATTAATAAAATGCCCTACAGGCTCACCAACAGCCATATCTTATGGAGGTTTTCTTAATTGAAGTTCCCTCCTATTAGATAACTGTAGCTCGCTGGGCAGTGACAGTGCATGACTTTCATCCCAGCACTTGGGAGGCAGAGGTAGGTGAATTTCTGAGTTTGAGGCCAGCCTGGTCTACAGAGTGAGTTCAAGGACAGCCAGGGCTACACAGAGAAACCCTGTCTCGAAAAAAACAAAAAACCAACCAACCAACCAAACAAACAAAAGATAACTTTAGTTCATTATATCGTGGACATAAAATCCAGCACAGTAGCCCAGGCTGACTTGGAATTCTCAATCATTCTCCTGCCTCAGCCTCCCAAGTGCTAGGCTAAGGTACCACATCCGGTCAGACAGGAATAATTTTAAGACCTTATGGACAGGAGCTGAGATAAGTAAGAACAAATGAGGCTGCGTTCCCTCTGCTTCTTGCATTCTTTAAGATACAATGAAACACCATTCACAATGGAGCCAAGGCTGACCTGGAACTCACTCTGTAGACCAGGCTGGCCTCGAACTCAGAAATCCGCCTGCCTCTGCCTCCCAAGTGCTGGGATTAAAGGCGTATGCCACCACCACCCTGCTGACCTGGAACTCTTGACCCTTCTGCCTTGGCCTCCTGAGTTCTGGTATTACATCCCCTTTACTCTGCCTTGCTTAATAGTCTTCAATCTTTTTCCAGAATGCCTTTCCTTCTATGACCAGCAGATGGACCCTAATTCACAAAAAAAGAAAATGAAACTTGGCTAGATTTGTTAGGGGGCACCATCCCTGATCCCTCTGTTTTTTAACGCATATTTATTTACAAGGCATTTGGTTTAAGAAATATTTTAGCCAGGCAGTGGTGGCGCAAGCCTTTAATCCCAGCACTTGGAAGGCAGAGACAGGCAGATTTCTGAGTTCGAGGTCAGCCTGGTCTACAGAGTGAGTTCCAGGACAGCCAGGGCTACACAGAGAAACCCTGTCTCAAAACAAACAAAGAAAGAAACAAACAAACAAAATGCCTGAAAACAACCAAGAAAAGTTGGTTGGCCAGGCCTAGAGGCTTAAATCCATGTGTGATCACAGTGGCTCAAATAGTTAAGTCAGAGGATAGAAAATTCAAAATCAGCCTGGGATATAGGGCATGATAATGCATGCCTTTAATTCCAGCACTCAAGAGGCAGAGGCAGGCAGATCTCTGTGAGTTTGAGGCCAGCCAGATCTATATAGTGAGTTCCAGGACAGCTAGGGATATGTAGAGAGACTCAACAAACAAACAAGTAAGTAAATAAATAAATAAAATAAATCAGGCCTATGTAAAGAAACTCTGTCTCAATCAAGTAAATTAATAAATGAATAAAATGAATCAAACTGAACAGTTTAAATCCTGTCTCAAAAATAAAAAGG
>JADRCD010202038.1:7401-21368 GCA_019843815.1 Montemys delectorum | reverse complement strand
GGAGAAATAGGAACACTCCTTCATTGCTGGTGGGATTGCAAACTGGTACAACCACTCTGGAAATCAGTGTGGCGGTTCCTCCGGAAATTGGACATAGTTCTACCAGAGGACCCAGCCATACCACTCCTGGGCATATACCCACAAGATGCTCCATCATGTAATAAGGACACATGCTCCACCATGTTCATAGCAGCCTTATTTATAATAGCCAGAAACTGGAAACAACCCAGATGTCCCTCAACAGAGGAATGGATACAGAAAGTGTGGTACATCTACACAATGGAGTACTACTCAGCTATTAAAAACAATGAATTTATGAAATTCTTAGGGAAATGGATGAATCTGGAGAGTATCATCCTGAGTGAGGTAACCCAATCACAAAAGATCACACATGGTATGCATTCTCTGATAAGTGGTTATTAGCCCAGAAGTCTGGAATATAGGAAGAATGACCCACAAACCACAAGAAACTTAAGAAGAAGGAAGACCAAAATGTGGACATTTCATTCCTTCTTAAAAAGGGGAACCAAACACACACAGAAAGAGTGGCAGAGATTAACTATGGAGCAGAGACTGAAGGATGGACAAGCATATAGCTATCTCCTGAGAGGCTCTTACAATACCTGACTAATACAGATGTAGAGGCTCACAGCCATTCATTGAACTGAGTACACTGTCCCCAATGAAGGAGTTAGAGAAAGGTTCTATGGAGCTGAAGGGTTTGCAGCCCCTTAGGATGAACAACAATTACTAACTAGTACCCTCAGAGCTCCCAGGGACCCAACCACCAATCAAGGACTATACAGGGTGGGACTGAATGTTCTGGCAGCATGTGTATAGTAGAGGACTGCAAATTTGATCATCAGTAGGAGGACAGGACCTCGGCCTTGTGAAGGTTCTGTGCCCCAGTGTAGGGGAATGCCAGGGCCAATAAGTGGGAGAGGGTGGGGTGGCAGGCATGGGGAGGGGGGAGGCAAAAGAAGTTTGTTCTTGTTGTTTTTTGTTTGTTTGTTTGTTTGTTTTTTGGAGGGGAACCTGGGAAAGGGAAAATTTACATGTAAATAAAGAAATTATCTAAAAAAAAAAAAAAAAAAAAAAAAAGAATGCATGTAACATGTTAGTAAGAAAATCCGTCAGGGCTGGTGCACCACTTGTCTAGCTGTATAAGGCCAGAGGTTCTATCTTCAGCACCACAAGGAAAAAAAGGAAAAAGAGGGAGCAGAGAATAAGGGAGGGGGAGGGGACCATGAATGGAAGGCCAGCCTGGGCCTTATAGCAAGACTCTGTGGGAAGGAAAGAAGAGAGGGAGGAAAGGAGGAGAGGGAGGGAGGGAGTATCCTAATTTCATCTATGAATGTTCAGTATTGACGTAATTACCAATTTAGCCCTCTGACTTATCAGTTCAAGAGCAGCCCTCATGTCTACCTGTCAGTTACCACCAGTCTCCAAAGTCCCCACGTTTCAAAGCCTTCTTGGTAGAAGGGATACTAGTTTCTCTTCTTTGACCTTGCAGAATTAGTCTGCCCTCCCTTACTGTCTACTGTGTGTTTGGGACACATAGCTTGATTCTATCATGAAGGATCTGGAACTATTATATTTAGTATAGAGCAAAGAAAATAC
Organism: Montemys delectorum; assembly: GCA_019843815.1. NCBI lineage: Eukaryota > Metazoa > Chordata > Mammalia > Rodentia > Muridae > Montemys > Montemys delectorum. The sequence goes on along the minus strand of JADRCD010202038.1, from coordinate 19,748 downwards.
ACTTAAATTTGGAAATGACAGTCTGAGTGGTCATCTCCACCATGTGTCATGTTACACGTGACAATCGGCTCAGCTGAATGTGGCTCACAATGACTTGAAAGATCTTAGTGGGAGACAGTGAAGGAAGGGGGACACAGTAAAACAATGCCATCTTAACCTCCAAATTCTTATATTCTAAAGAACACTCCCTCTGAGCACACTCAGCTGTGGAAAAGAGCTAAGAAAGACAGTAATCAGCGCTTCCCCCTGCGCATAACTAGACTCACCCTGAAATACTTGAGTAAAACCTACACTATCCCAGATCAGTAGCTTTCAAATAAATCTGTGTATAAACCACTTTACACAGTGACATGGGCAGACCCTAGATGAAATTAAGGTCCCAAAGGCCCTGTCTCATGATTCTCCTACCTGCTGTGCATTCTGACATGACCATCATCGCTTCAGCTTCTGAAAGCTCACTGTGACCTACTAAACTGATTCCGTGACTGAAGACCCACCTGCAGCCCAGAAGGTCCTACCCTACTTCACTAAACACAAAGGGTAGAGCCAGGCTTGGGAGCAAATGGCACTGCCAGCCAAGGAAGTGGAAGCAAGAGGATCCAGAATTTAAGGTGTGACTTCACCGCAAAGGCGCATCACACATGCACACACACACAGACACAAGCACACACACTTAAACAAACTAGTAAGTAAATATTTTTTTAAAAAAGGAATTTGCATTATTAGTTGAGTCACTATATTTTAAGAACTCTTAAAAGTTATTTTTGAACATCTGATTTATTGTAGCTGTCCTTTTATTTGTAGGTAAATTTCTGACACTGCTCTGGGAAAACATCTTAATAAATGGAAGCAAATCAACAAAATTCTCTCAGCCAGTCTGCTCTCCATCTTCCATCATGGAGGGAAGAGGCTTAGATCACTATGAACAAATATAATTCTCAAGATAATCTTTAACCCCCTCCCTGATGTACACACAGACAAAGGCATCTGTGACTGCTCTGTTGGAGGGGATTGTTTAACGGTTGCATAGTGGAGCTGATGGCAGCAAGATCGGAGTCACTACAGCCAAGCATTTGCCGTTCGGGAGAGATGACGCTCTGCAAACAGCGGCTCCACGGAAGTTTCCATGTACGACGAGCTGCCAAACAATCCTGCCCAGCATTTCTGTTGTTTTGTTTTTATAAGACAGGATCTCGTGTAGTCCAAATGGGCCTCTCCCACTCACTCGGTAGACCAGCCTGCCCCGAAACTCAGGGTTATCTAGTTCCAGTTTCGCCAGTGCTGCGATGACAGGCGAGGGCCACGGTGCTCAGTACGAGCATCTGTTTAATGCCAAAACAATACTTCTGTGTGACTGTAGTGTGTGTGTGTGTGTGGTGCTGGGAATGGAAGCCAAGGTATTGAGTATGATAGGCAAAAGCACAACTTGAGCAACATTTCCAGCCCACTCACTTATAGAAACTCAAAAAAAAAAAAAAAAAAAAAAATTCCACTAAGACATAGTCAGCAAAGGGCAAAGAAGTTCCCCAGGATCAGGTATCAGAAAGCAAACATCAGGACACAGATCCCTGCCACGTGGACAAGAGCAGAGAAACAGATGGTATGAGAAAAAGTAAACGACGGTCTGTTTCCTTGCTGACAAAAAGAAATGGGGCTGTGATAATAGCAAAGGGGAGAACTTAGTAACTGGGCTGGGGTATACCTCAGGGGTACAGCTCTTGCCCACCACGCACGAGACTCTGAGTTTGATCCCTACCACCACACACCGAAACCAACTTGAGGAGTTTCAGCATCGGAACAAGTGAACCCAGCTGCAGCACAGGTCAGCCAAGCGCACAGCTAACCAATGAGTCCACACTGCCGTGCACAGTGCCTGCCGACAGACGGGGCTTTGGCAGTATCGAGGCTGAGCTGCCCTCGGAGAAGCAGAACCATCAAGCCCAGTCCCCACAGTGGACAGCCACTCCAGCCCAGACTCATTTCCAAGCCCCTGGTGGCCCATGGCCCTTGGAGCATTCCTTACCTTCACCCCTCAGCCTTGTTGCACGGACTGCCATCTCTGGTCCATCCTCTGGGCTTTGTCACCACACACAGGCCTGTCGTGTCTACCCAGAGAAGCCTGCTCTGCCTGTTCTGGAATCAGCAGTTGACTTCTCTATCTTTTCTCCTTCTACCCTCCCACCGCCCCACCCCTCAAACATACCTCCCCCATGAATTCCTTCCACTGGCCTTGAGAAATAGGGCCTACTCCATCAGGTGCAAGTAATATAATACTTAGCACTGGCATATTTACTAAAGGAAGGGAGGTGGGTTATCTAACATTTGTCAAACAGGCAAAGTTGTCCGGCAGAATTCAAAGCCAAGACAATGGCAGCAGAAAGCCATAAAGCCTGGGCCACCAACCAGGTATGGGAGTGCCCTGGAACAAGCACTGGCCTTAAGCATACTTACATAACAATGCCTTTGGCACAGTCAGCAAGAGGGCAGGGAGGAGGTGAAGGCGAATTTGGCTGGTGTGAAAGGAACTAGGCCAGTTGTGGCTTGAGGAATCTGGCAGAAATTAATAGGGGTAAGGCCTCAAGTATGCCAGGAATTCTGCCTGGGGCAATGCAGTCTCAGTGTGGCATAGGACTGCATGAACTTGAGGTTTGGAAAGAGGAAAAACCAGGAGAGTCGCTAATAAGTTCCGACAGAGCTTTTCCAAACAGGATTACATTTTCTCTTTTCTGTCTACACCATTAGTCAAGTCTTCAATCCTTTACCAAGAAAGTGGGTATAGAAGGACACTTGACTATTAACTGGAAGCAGGCTAAGTATATACATTAGATTTAACTTAAGTGGATGAATGGCATCTTCCTGTGGGAAACAACTCTAAACATTAGACTCTAAAAATGTCATCCTTGGGTGCAGAACACAGGAAAATCAATCTTGAATTGACTAGAAGACTCCCCCTGTGGGCTAGCTCTCACAGTGCTGGTCAGTGCCACGCAGGCTGCGGTGGCAGAAGGCATCAATGGTCTTACCCAGTGCTGGACCCTCCATGCTACAATATCAGCCCTCCATGCAAGAAGTGCCCTCTGGTCAACTGTGGCAGGCAAGACTCTTTATGGGGCTCGAAACTGCTGAATATAACTCTTTGCTGAATCTGGGGCCCGCACCACAGGAGGAAATCCAAGCCTGGTAAAGTAAATACGGTCAAAACCCATAGCTAGGAAAGGTTCCAAGTCCAAGGTGAGAAACTAGTGATGTTGTTTTGTTAAATATCTACAATATCTAAAATGCTAAGCATGCAGGACAGTCTTGTAGATATGTTTACATGCATAGATGTATGCTGCTCTCAACCTTGGTCAGAGAAACTTATTATGGTGAAAGGTCACTCCTGTAAAAATAAATAACAAAAATAAAATTTAAATGTTATCATAGACACAGTATGTATGTGGTGTGCGTGTGTGCGCGCGTGCGTGTGTGTGTGTGTGGGGTGGGGGTGTGGGGGGGGTGTGAGTGTGTGTGTGAGTGTGTGTGTGTGTGCGCATGCGTGTGTATGTGTGTGGGTGGGTGTGGGGGGGGTGTGAGTGTGTGTGTGTGAGAGTGTGTGTGTGTGTGTGTGTGTGTGCACGTGCACAAATGCTCACCACATGGTTCACCAACCATAAAGCTCCCTGGTTTATCTTTTACATACGCCATTGACTAATTTTATTTAAAGTCCATCTCAAGTATTAAGAAATCTCTACTTATCTCAAAATAGGGAGGATGACAACCCAAAGTAATAATCTTCATTTGGAAAAATGCACCCGTAGTCTGTATTTAAACGTTCAGAAAATAGGACACTGTTATTAAATCTACTTAATAATGTGAAGACATGTTTGCTTTTAACTTAAAGGAAATATTACTATGACACAAGAAAAAACCAGCTTAAGCAACAAAATTTAACAAAACTAAATTTACTGATATATCTGTTCCTTTAATTAAGTACTAACACATTATGAGCTTGGAATTACCCTCCCACAGACATCGGAGTAACTATAAAATAAACAGAGTATCTGAGACTAGTATTTGTAATATAAAATTTAAGCATTTTAATCTTTGCTTTTGTGAGACTAACATTTTATTTTGGCTTTATTTCACCTCATTTTTAGCTTTTAATATAAATTACATTTTTATTCCACTAGAAAGAAACGAATTTAGCTTTACTCCTAAAATGTTCACTACAAAGATAAAAAAAAAAAAATTTCAACTTATGACTTGGAAAAGTTGGACATTAGTGTTTCCTCACTACATCTGCTCCAGAACCATCTTCCTTACATTAACTCAGATTCACGACCTCATCCAAGAGCACAAATCCCAGGGTCAGAAACTTCAAGCACAGACCAGCTGTCACCTGTTGGATCCTGTACCTTGAGAAAGTAGCCTACCCTTACACACACACACACACACACACACACACACACACACACAGTGTGCATACATGCAGGTGCAGGTACATATTTGCATTGCTACACCAGGCAATCCAATTAGACTATATGTAACATCTTTCAGAGCCACAGACTATCCCTCTCCAGAAAAGAGAATCAAGAGAAGTCTGGTTTTCCTCATCTATCACACAAAGATGCCTGTGATTCACAGGCATCCAAACAAAGGCTTATGTCTACAGTGTAGTTCCACACCAGTTCTGGGCTTCTCCGAACTCAGAAAGGACCAGGAATATACAGAAAGCATAGTATATTTCTATGTGACATAAAATATTTCATTCTTTTCTCAAGATTCTGTTTTATACACACACACACACACACACACACACACACACACACACACACACACTTTACCTAATAATGCTTTAACTTAAGTGTTATCTTCTAAAGGGTCCTCCTTCCTATTGTTAGAACCAACCACTTTAAGGGCCACTGGTTTGGTAGTGAATTTGCAACTGATAAGGTTGCCCAAGTGATTCTTTTCCAAGGCACAAAAGACTTAGAATTAGAAGTGCTGATACTGAGTTCCAGAATTGATCCTGGCCTGGCCAGGGCTCAGGGTTTGAAAATGGAAATATACCACTCAGCACCCAGCCTGCCAGAACCAACTCAGGTCTCACTGTACTCCTCCGCCAAAGCCCTGACGCAGTAAGAGTCCTACTCCGGACACTAGAATGTGTGACCATTTTCAATCCATACACGACTGAAGCCTATGCTATACTCTCTGCTGCTGCTCCTCTCACAGGAGTCTCGGGGAAACATCTGGGCCATGCTTGGCTTCAGTACCGGCCATGCCTGTACTGAAGACAGTATAGCCTTCAATGTAACTGCAGGGTAAGAACACATCCACCTCTGAACTGTTACCTCTCAAACAGCCAACAACAAAAGGAAGCATTCACACTTTCCAGGAGCAGGAATTGGCTTTCTCCCAATAGTTTGTCAGAACTCTGCCCAGTAGGTCCTCAGAGCAGGACCAGCCACTCCCGGCCCACCCCACCCCACCCACCCTGCTCCTCACTCTTCACTGCTTCACCAAGCTCCTGCTCTTCGGCCAACTTCAGAATTCTACCAAACTCCACTTGTACACCTAACACCCCCTGACCTGGAATGGAGCCTCCCAGATCCTCCCCAGCCCACGCCTCTCCCATCGTGACACCTGTTACCTGACAGTGACATGAGAATACAGGCCACCTCTAACTTATACATGGATGTATCTCCAAAGCAGAAAACAAATGTTTGGTTATCGTGAGTGAGTGTGTGTGTGTGTGTATGTGTGTGTATGTGTGTGTGTGTGCGCGCGCGCGCGCGCCTGTGAGAGAGAGAGAGAGAGAGAGAGAGAGAGAGAGAGAGAGAGAGAACTCGAGCTCACACCATGTTCAAGTCAGAGAATCTCATGTGTTGGTCCTAGCCTGTTGTTTATCTTGTTTGACCTTTGACCTTGTTTGAGGCAGGGTCTCACTAGCTTGCCGGACAATTTATGTCTACCATCTCCATGTGGGAGCACTGAGATTGCCGACAGGTGTGCTACAGTGTCCAGCTTTTCTGTGGGTTCTGGGGAGTCGAACTGAGGTCCGCATGCCTGTGTGGTTAGTACCTTACCCATCGAGTCATCTCCATAGCCCTCAACTGTCACTCTGTTAACAGGATGAAGTATCTCAATAAATTTGTTATGGAAAACAGTACAATCTGTAAGCACTTTTATCAATCCCGTTCTGGCTGACAGCGATATAGAAAGAGTTTTCAGGGGGTCTTAGAAAACATTCACTTTTACTCTATTTATTCCTAGGAAATACCCACCCTAGTCTATTTATTCCTAGGAAATACCCACCCTGTCTGGGCCTGTCCACGACTGAAAAGCTGTGCTTACAATAGGTTTGTTATCAGTTCTTTGAAACTTGTAACAATTATTACACTAGTGATGACTGCTTGGTCTACAAGTGGCTCGCTGAAATACTACTCTATTACCGGGGAACTTTTGAGTGCTTACAGCATCGCAGACGTTTGCAACACTTGCATTTCATCTCCTTTAAGCTCCCTGTAAGTTCTATGCAGAAAGTATTTGTGTCCTTACTGATGGAGGAGTAGTGGAATTCAGGAGATTAGCAACATTCCCAAAGTCATGAAGCTTGGAATTCCGAAAGGGTAAAGTTCACATGTTAGCTCCCTCCACTTGAGTCCCAGTAACTCCCCTCCCAGTTCCCAAAGCTTTCCCTCCTTGGTCTGCAGCATCCTCTCACATCCCTGAAAGCCCTGAGCTATGCACCTCTATACTGTGGAATTCAAAACAAAACCCATAATTACTCACCTCTCCTAGCTAAGCACAGTTACTCTTCCAAAACTCCAACACCTCTCTCTAGCTCTGACCTAATTTAAATGTTTCACCCTGAGATATGAAAGGGAATGTCCTGGCCTTGCTACAGATGCTAAACCTGTAACTAACAAAAGACTGCTTGCTTTCAGTAAACATGTAATTTGAATTTCTAAAAGCCAGAAAATGGACAAAGTTGGATGGGAATTTCCAGAAGTAGATAGGGAAATTGTTAAAGGGGCCAGCTGGCTAAGGAGCTCCTGATCCTGATTTTCCTGTGTTTCCTCTGAGTGTAAAGTGTATCCTGACTGCCTCTGCTGAAGGCAGGGAACATGGTAAAGGTGGAGGTCAGGCAGGTGGGATGCTGAGCAGGGGCTCTGCTAAATCTATCCTGTGGAGCAGACCATCAAGGCTGGGCTGCTGACCTTTTCAAGATGCATCAGCACCTTACTAATACACCCCACTGAGTAGAATCAAATGTGTCTGAGGAACTCAGACTCTCATTCGCAAAAGCTAAACAGAAAGGGTGGCCCAAATCAGCTCATGAGAAAGCCAACTTCTCAGGAGTAAAGGTTCAACTGAAAAGTAAGAGAACTGTACTCTTAGAGGCCATGCTGATCTTACTGCCATGTGAACCAGTCGGCAGGAGGACATTAAAAGTGATCAATCGTCATGGCCACAACTACTGCAGGGTCTGTGCCACGACATGACCTGCAAATGGGCAGGCTCAGGGAGACTACAATACCACTGCTCATCAGGCCTGGAGGTGCAGGCTCCTAACCCCAGCTACTCAGGAGGCCAAGTGGATCAGGATCACAAGGTCACAGTTTGCCTGGGTTTCTAGGACATTGAGAATAGCCTGGGTAGCGTACTGAGATTTTGTCTGGAAAGGCAAAGACAGGGGTGGAGTGGAGTGAGGCACAGTACTAGAGTACCTGCCCGGCACATTCAACACCTTACGTTCAGCCCTGGTGGAGCTCGGGCAGACACAGCTGTGGATTTTGTGTTTTGCAGTCTTCAGAAAACTGAGTCCACTTCACCAGGCAGGCTGAGCAGTACACAACACAGCTTCATCCAATCAACAGGATGTCCTCGGTGCCTCTAAATGTCCCACAGACTCTGACCGGGTGACTGGACAGCTTAATTCCTAATATTTGCTCAGTGAGCATCCTTACCTATCTGTTCTGCCAGACAGACTTCCCCATTCAGAACAGGCTTAGGGGCACTGAGCTAAGGGATATGCAAGAGTCCACATTAAGAACGCTTGCTCTTTTGTAAAACTAAACCAAATCCTCGGTAGCCTGAATACAAAATGAATCAAGAACCAACCTGCATAAGGCAGTGGGAGAAAACAGTAGTCAGAATGAAAGCTCTGCTTACGTCTGTAAACAGGCTGTGGCCAGTCCTGGTGGGACAGTGTTACAGAGCACCCGGGAACACAAAGGGGCAAAACCAGTGTGACTGACAAGGAGGCCACTTGGCTAGTGACGGGAAATGCGCCCACTAACATAGGTCCTAGAGCCCTAGACGTGAACCGGTCAGTCTACTGGGATGCGGTCAGTAATGGACACCTGTGGTGACAGGTCCTTCAGAAGGACAAGGCATGATGGGAACTGTCATAGAGGCATGTAGGGAAAGTGACCAGGATCTAGGTTAGGGGAGGGACTTCCGTGGTCTCAGCATCACAGGCAGGCAAGGGTAAAGAGCCATTCAGTTATGGGTACAGTAATACAATAATAACCCTCCTTCCCATCTTCAAAGTCTAAAAATCCTTTCAGGCCAGGTCTACTTCATAAAGACAGCTGCAGACTCAAGGAGGAGCTAAAAGTAAATAACAGCCTCAACTTCTGAGGAGAAGCCACCAGGCATTCTTAGAGTACATTTCCTATTCTCCAAAACCTGTGCTAAAATTGGATAGATCGTAAATTAGCCTATTTCCAAGTATAATGATAATTAAGGATACTGCAAAGCATTTATGACTGTTTTAATAAAGTAGAGGTTCAAATGGTCTTTTCATAGAAAACATTATTAGAATATACAATTATGGCATGCAGTTTTCCATCACTGAGCCATGCCTTCCATAATCGCCAAAAAGCCACTGACACATCCTGAGAGACACATTAGCAAAGGCGCAGCAGAACACAAGCCTGGTGCTGCCCATGTGACGTCGCTCTCTCTCGGCTTTAACGTGACAGGTGTCGGATGCTAAGCTGCTTTGTTCTTGCTCTGTGGATGCTGCGTGGAGTCTTCCAGCGTCTTGGTAATCACTAGTTATAGCAAAAGAGATGTAAAGCACGCAAATGAAAACATGATAAACGGCTGCATTTTCAGGAGTGTGACTGCCATCAGATCTGGATTCCTGCCCGCACAGGACAAAAGCCTGGGATCCGCACTCCTACAGGACAATGCTGCCTCAGCCACACAGCTGCCAAATATCCCTTCTAAACCCATGAGTAAGCAGAGAGTGAGTCCTCGTGTTTCTGAAACCACTTCAATTTCCAGCCATAAAACTGTGAAGTGACACACTTGTCACTGCAAATGACCCAGACACTAACCCACGGAGTGGCTGCCAGCTCGTGTCGGGTCATTTCCCAGTCATGAAGGGATGTCATCGTCACCACAGGACAGACATCCTCTGCTCTGCTCTGCTCTGCTCTGCTCTGCTCTGCTCTGCTCTGCTCTTAGGGAAGGAAACAGTTCCACCTGCGGCAGAACAGAGCAGAGCAAAAAGGCAAATGATGTCCCAGCGTGCTAAAGGTCACCTCACATCACTTCTTACATCTGAAAGGCTCGCTGCCCCTATCAAAATAAAAGGAAAGCTAGAATCTCAGGGCAGCCATAGGAAAGCCACACTCATCTGTTCAGTAGAAAATTTGAGGAGGGAAAATAGTATTTCAGTCCTAATTGGAATTAAAAGTATTTTCCTTATAATGTAACCTATAGATAAGGCTTATTGGGCATGTGTGTTTTACACGCACACACACACACACACACACACACACACGCACGCACATGCATGTGCTCAACCAGGAACATTTAACTTTGCTCTGACTTTAAAAATGATAAATCAAAAAAAAATTGGAAAACACAGAAAAGTCTATAAAGCAGACACCAGTGTGTTACTAAGTACATTCATATTTTGACAAATGAGGATATTAAAATAGGCTAGTGGGGTGATTTGTAGGAATTAAGAGGGACTGTTCTTCAATTGGGAATGGAAACTATGTAAATTGAGGGTGGGGTTCAGACCCCGGCAGAAGTGTCTAAGGTCAGCAGGAAGAACTGACAGTATCAGTGCTTACCTGTCTGACGTGTGTGGTGGAAAGATTCCTGACTGAAGAATGAAATGGGAACACGGTGTGAGAGCAAACCCCCAGAATTAAGAAGACTTTAGATATGCTAAGAGTTACAGGGTAGGGGATGGGGGTGTTGATACCCATTGGGAACCCCCTTCTCCTCAGAGGAGAGAATAGGGGGAGAGGAGTGTGATAGTGTGACTGGGAGGAGGAGGGGGGCAGTGATCGGGATTTAAAGTGAATTAATAAATTAATGGGGGAGGGAAGCACAGAGAAAGTTCAAAGCCATTGTGCAGAGCATGGGCCAAGGAGGAAAAGTTCCACCCAGGCTTCCCCGAGGCGCCCCCCCCCCCCGAGGCCCTCAGAAACGGGGACAGGGTCTCACAGTTACGGAGTGACTTTCTCTGGCTGGGCTCAGGCATCTAGGACAGGAATAGGTGGGGTGGGTGAGGATGGAAGGAATGCCAGGGTATCCATGGGGGCGCATGAGATATGGCAGGGCCAACTCATGGGAAAGAACAGGAGGAAAGGACAGCAGGAGGTGTGTGAGGGAGTCCCGCACACCCTGGAATCACCCTTCCTAAGGGAAGCACAGAAAGTTCCACCCAAGAGGTGAGATCACTGAACTTTGGACCAGAAGCAGTGGTCGTTACTAACAAGATCTAGAGCAGTGATCCCTAGAGAGTAGGGTGGTCCATTCATCCTGATTTGAGTACCAAAAGTCACACGTCCTGTGCAAGTAAGTCTTCAATCCACAGACTATGCCAGAGCCACCCAGTCACAACTGAACTGGGGCTTCTGGTCCGCAGTTCATGCCGACTGAGGAGCTGTGACTAGCAACACATATGGCTAAGATCAGCCTCTAGGGAGCCAGAGGCAGAAGAGGAATGACCGCAAGGGCAGGGTCTCCATCTCCTGCTTCCAGACCAAAGGCCTCTAGGTGTGAGAGGCATGGTATTCTCTCCTAGGCTGCAGGCTGGCAAAAACCAGAGAGTATAGAGGTGGTGTAAGAGCTGGCTAACCACAGGATAAGAACAGAAGGGGACAGGGAGCGAGAACAGAGAAAGCATGAACATGGGATAGGGGGAGAGCACACAGGACAAGCCAAGACAGTGGCATAGAAAGGCACTCAAAACAAGGATCCGACACCTGGAAACCAAGAAGAGAAACAAGGACAGGACTCAGAAGGCAGAAACTCTACAACTTGGTGGCCTCATACAACACAAGACCACAACAAATGATGCAAGCAAACTGTCCCCAAACCAGGAGCAGCTACTATCCTTCAAGACCCACAGCATACATGCACCATTCCTATCACTACAAGAAAAATTCAGCTGGGCATGCAAACTTCATCTCTATTGGAAAGTAAATATCCTCAGTGCCAGTCAATTGAAAGCTATTTACAAAAGCTATTTACATTGTCCATGATGAAGCAGCTCCCTCACTCTGTGACAATACACCTTGTAGCTAAAACTCCGACATACTCACAGCCCTGGACGGATGCCAACCTCAGCCAACATTCACACTGCCTCACCATCTGACACACGCTAAATCACTTCCGACTACTTACAAGCACTATCCCCAACTACAGAAGGGGATACGTGTCACCCCGACCTCTAAGGTACACAGGCTCCAGGGCAAATCAGAAATCCACACCTTAGGGTGTGCTCATGATGTCACAGCTCACGTAAAAATGTGGCCTTTGCTCCATAGAACCTTTCTCTAACTCCTTCATTGGGGACATTGTACTGAGTTCAATGAATGGTTGTGAGCCTCTACATCTGTATTAATCAGGTATTGTCAGAGCCTCTCAGGAGATAGCTATATGCTTGTCCTTCCTTCAGTCTCTGCTCCATAGTTAATCTCTGCCACTCCTTCTGTGGGTGTTTGATTCCCCTTTTTAAGAAGGAATGAAATGTCGGACCTGAAGGGTTTGCAGCCCCTTAGGACGAACAACAATATGAACTAACTAGTACCCTCAGAGCTCCCAGGGACCCAACCACCAATCAATGACTATACAGGGTGGAACTGAATGTTCTGGCAGCATGTGTATAGTAGAGGATTGCAAATTCGATCATCAATGGGAGGAAAGGACCTCGGCCTTGTGAAGGTTTTGTGCCCCAGTGTAGGGGAATGCCAGGGCCAATAAGTGGGAGAGGGTGGGGTGGCAGGCATGGGGAGGGGGGAGGCAAAAGGGGTTTGTTCTTGTTGTTTTTGTTTGTTTGTTTTTTGGAGGGGAACCTGGGAAAGGGAAAATGTACATGTAAATAAAGA
>JADRCD010202036.1:1829-17961 GCA_019843815.1 Montemys delectorum | reverse complement strand
GAGAGAGAGAGAGAGAGAGAGAGAGAGAGAGAAAGAGGGGGGGGGAGGGAGAGGAACATGTGCACATAAGTAAAAACCAAAATGAATCTTACATAAAAAGAAAGCAAAAGAAAATTCTAATGAAGACACAGTGAAGAGGCTATTAATCACACATTTTTGTTAGCAGCTGGTACAGAGCTGCCGTGGACAAATGACCTGAAGAGTGAGCGTGTCCTTGTACAAGAGTCATCCTGTCCATGTCTCACTGCCATGTAATTCTGTCTTTGCCATGCACACCAGTGCTGAAGCTCACTCGGTGCACCTGTGAAATCAGTACAAATGGACTGGAAATACATGTCTATATAAATCCACATGCTAGTGGCCCAAGAAACACAGGTGTACCAAAGAAGCACAGTAGGTTTCTTTGCGCTTTAAAAGCTCAACTTCCATATGATTATGCCAGCTTGGCACTGTGTGACACCAACTCTGAAAAGGCAAGAGGTTAGCAAATAGACTTTCTTCTCTGACACTGGCCTGTAGGCACCCTTTGGGGCTTTTTTTGTTATTGTCATTTTCGCCACTAGAGCAAGAGTGGGCCGCATGGTGTGGAAATAGTCTCACACTAATTTTAGAGCATTTGCATAACATTCTTAGAACAAGGTCTTTCTGTGACATCACTGAGAGGAGCAACTGGACAAATAAGAGGCTCTTTCAGAATTTGCTCACACTACACACTGCTCTGTAAGGCATACCTGAAAAAAATCCCATTTATATGTATATATTGTATATTATATGAAAGGTTATTAAACAGAGCAATCATCTGAGATATATCCATATAATATATCTATAAATTTATATATCTATATATTTATATCTATCTCTACCTCTATGACTATCTCTATATTTTTCTCTACATAGTAGATATACATAGATAGATTAGATTTAGATATATGGATATCTCAAATGATTGTTCCCTGTCTAATAACCTTTTGGATAAAACTAACTTGTTACAGAAGGTGCTTTTGTGACAGTTAACCTTGACTGTCAACTTAGTGGGATTTAGAATCACCTAGGAAGCAAAGCAAGTCTGTGACAGAGTTTCTAGGTTCCATTAACTGATGAAGGAAGTCTCATCCTACCTACATGGGCTTGGTGTCTTAGAACGAGTCCCAAGGAGAGAGCTAGCTGAGCCACAGTGCCTTTTGACTGCGGATGCTTCATGTCCTGCCGCCCGATGGTCCCCACTGTGATGGACTGTATCCTCAAAGCCTGAGTTAAAATCTGCCAGGGAAAATAAATCCTCTCTCCCTTAGGTTGCTTCTGTCAGGTGTTTCATTGTAGCGAGAAAAGTAACTGTAGCTTCAAGTAGCTTCAAGCTCGCCTAAGCTCATGGCAACAGTTTGTGTGTTGATGGAGCTGAAGGGGATAGATTTTCTACTGCATGTGACTACTGATCCTAGTAAGTACAACAAGAAAGAGGGCTGCTTGTGGACCTCCAGTGTGGATTAGATACATAGAAGAGGCAGAGGTGTTAATGGGTTGGTGAAATGTTTGGAAGCACTTTGCTCTTGTGTGTGTGTGTGTGTGTGTGTGTGTGTGTGTGTTTGAATGAAATGTAATCTCACTGATATCTCCTATAATACAACCTTAAGTCTATGTAACACCCCTACACAAAAGAAAAGCATCTTGCCTTAAAGTGGTATTCTAACAGGGAGGTCCAGTGTTGCAAACTCAATTTTAAAGGAAGCCCTTTTCACTGAATTTTTCAACAATGCAAATGATTAAAACTGAATTTTTAACTAAATGCCTACATTAGAAATAGTTGAAATATATATATATATATGTACACACATGTATATATATATACACACACATATATATGTATACACACACACACACACACACACACACACACACACAGACTCCCTCAACCCCCAGAGAGTCTCAGGTAGTTGTGAACAAATGCTAACAGTCAGAGAGCATCACTGTAGAGCACCTTGCAGAGAGGGTTGACTCTCCCCAGACCACCTATCTGAATATACAGGAAAACTTTTGTTTAACTCAGAGTTCTTGGTTCCCATCAGAATTAGATTTTGATTATTATTATTATTAATAAATTTCATTAAAGTTTTGTCAAGGCTGTTCTGTTGGACTGGAAATCTGCCTGCTGAGTTTTTGCCCAAGGCAGATTTTAATGGCCAAGCTCCTCAGGCATCAAAGGAAGAAGGAGTTAGCCAGGAGGTCCTTCCCAAAGGGTGACAGGCAGCTCTCCTCCAGAAAAACTCCACAGAACTATCACAAGTGAGGAGAGACTGGAGCTCCCCTGACAGGCACCTGGAGCTAATCACTCCTTGCTCTATGCCACCTTGGCATCAACATTTCTCCCCCTTCCAAGTTTCTCATTCCCCTGCTCAAAACATCGGGAGGGCAGAGTTAATTTCCCCACACCGGCCCTGCCCCTTCATCCCCACGTTGTACTACCGTGTATCAATTTACTTCTTTTAAACTTGAGCTCGCCTTTGATGGCTCAGTCATTCATTTCTCCCATTCTGATCCTCGAATGACAGACATATCTGAAGACAGAAGGAAAGGGGAATTAAGATGTCTGGGATGTCTCAATGAATTCCAAAGGACTGTGAGAACATTTGAGTTTCTCCCGAACGCCCAGACAAGCCACCGCCCATCTCTTCTTCCCCTCTCTTCCTGTCCTTATCTTGCCACGGGTATGATTTTAATTAGATGAGAGGGGCAAACGTGACCTTGTTCAGTATTATGGGTGGTGGGTGCTAAGGAACACAAGTGGACCAGTTTTGTTCGATGACACCTCCTTAGGGATGGGATGGTCTATGTGTAGGTCTTTCCAAGCTGGACCGGAAGAGACTAAAATCTACACATTGTTTGTGCTTACAGGAAGTCTTTAAGACTTCCGCCTCCACCCCCTCCACACCACACCTTTTGACCCCTGTGAGAGATGAAACAGTTCCCAGGAGATTCCATCTCCATGATGATGGTCTCTTACTAATCACAGTTCATTTTCAACACCCCTGATCAGAAAACACAGATTCGATCCATTCATCCATTCATCCATCCATCCATCCATCCATCCATCCATTCATTCATTCACTCATTCACTCATTCATCATTTTTAAGACAGAGTTTCGAGATGGGTCGGCTGTCCTGGAACTCCCTCTGTAGACCAGACTGGCCTCAAACTTACACAGATCTGCCTGCCTCTGCCTCTCAAGTGCCAGGATTAAAGGGACTTTAAGAACTTCCGTCTCCAATGTGCCTTACATCAGAGAAATGCCCTTCCTCACCCCCAGGGGCCAGAACTAGTGGATGTGTACAATGTTCCAAGTGCACATACTAGGCCATTTCCTAGGGCAATTGAAGGATCTCTCTAGATCTTCCGTGTGTTCAGGACCATTCAGTTTGTTGAGGCTGAGTGCAGTGGGGCTTGCCAGTAGGGCTCTCTCTGGAGGCTTTTATATTTCCTTGTCCTGTGGTTTCCCTGTACAGAATATTTCCCTCCACTCCCCACCAGCCAGCACCTACCTTTCCCCCACGATTATTTAACGGTCTGACTACTGCATGCCTATGTGCGAGTTTCTTGGCTTTTAGATCAGTGGTTCTGAACCTTCCTGGTGACCAACGCGCGCCCCCCCCCAATAAAATTATTTTGATGCTGCTTCATAACTGTCACTATTACAAATCGTAATTAGATATCTATGCTTTCTGATGGTCTTAGGCGACACCTGTGAAGGGGTTGAGGGGGGTGGTCTCAAGCCACCGGTTGAGAACCACTGCTTTAGATGCTTTGGAGGATGCTGAGCCTGCATCTGTGGGCTGGTATCTTCCAATGGCTTCACAGAACTCACAGCTACAACCTTTTGGGTATTTCTTCATTCTTTTTCCTCCTGGGATTCAGCTGTCTGTGTGTTGCCTATAGGGGTGGTTCCCCTGCACAACAAGGGACTTGTCATTTGTCTGTCTTTGTTTTATGTGAACATTTAAATGTGTCATTCAGATGCCATGGAATAAGAAGCTTGCAAGCAGACACTGGTCCTGTGTGCAGTTCAGACTTATGTCCAACTTACAAAAAACCGTTATTGACATAGACATGTCACTGCCAATTTAAAAGTAAATTATTTAATACCTGAGCTATGCAGACTTAACCTACAAAGGTAGTTTTAGATCTAGGGTTTTTTTTTTTAAGTAACAATATTGAAAATATTTACTCCTTTATACTTTAAGACAGTGTAAGATAAAAATAGCTTATTTTTGAGAATTTGGAAAAAGCCATTGGTCTAGATGATACATGGAGTTGGAAATTTTTTTTTTGTTTAAAATTAGGGCTCTGTGTGTGTGTGTATGTGTGTGTGTGTGTGTGTGTGTGTGTGTGTGCATGTGCAAGAGGTTGCACACACGTCGTTGCATGGGTGGAGGTCAGAGGGTAACTTACTTCTCCTTTCACCATGTGGGTCCTGGGGACTGGATTTGGGATATCATGCTCCTTTGCTTCCTGGAGCCATCTCACTGGCACAGAATTTGGATTCTCACTTGTGGTGTTTCTATGAAATCCTACTTGACTATAAGCTTGTATTTTTTTTTTAAATTTATTTGTTATTATAAATAAGTACACTGTAGCTGTCTTCAGACACACCAGAAGAGGGCGTCAGATCTCATTACGGGTGGTTGTGAGCCACCATGTGGTTGCTGGGATTTGAACTCAGGACCTTCGGAAGAGCAGTCGGTGTTCTTACCCTCTGAGCTATCTCGCCAGCCCCTGTAGGCTTGTCTTTTAACTGGAGGGAGGGGCACACCTCTCTACTTCTGCTACTTCTGTGTGGCAAGCACCTAGTTCAGAACCCTGGTGGCTCTGTGGGACAGATCTGCAGGAACCTAGTTCAGTACCCCAGTGACTCTGTGGGATAGAACTTCAGGAACTTAGTTCAGTACCCCAGTGGCTCTGTGGGACAGACCTTCAGGAACTTAGTTCAGTACCTCAGTGGCTCTGTGGGATAGACCTTCAGGAACCTAGTTAAGTACTCCAGTGACTCTATGGGACAGAACTGCTCTAAATCGCAGGCTGCTCCCCTGGTGTAGGAAGCCACCGTGGATTCCTCAAAAGGATTTCCTTCCGATTTTATTGTCTTCAGTGGAAAACACTAAACAAGGCAGAGAACACCCGAGACTGACTACATTTTAAAATGACAGATTTTTTTAAAAAAAAAAAAAATCAAATTTATATCAGAAGAGTGCTGTATCCTGGATAAAGCAAGGAACAGCCTACATTTTATTAACATATGGATAACCTTTCCTAAATGCACTTGCCAGATTAATAGAAGAACAAAACCACCCTTTGAGTAGGGTTGGCTGAATATTATATCTATGTCAGATGTTTGGTGTGGAATCACTTTGGTTGGATTTGTGCAAGGGAAATAGCACCAGGCTCTGCATTTGCGAATTTATTTCCCTCAGGCCAGAATCAGACTTATTCACTGCGATGCTCCTGAACGTCAAGCTTTCCCTTGCACTGCCCATCCTCCTCTGCGCACCGACCCCCCACCCCCACCCCATGCAAAGACGAAAGTTGTCGGGAGTCCTAGAGTCTTGGGGGTAAGAGGGGAGCAGCGCTTTGCTCCGAAAACACCTTTGTATTCATGTTTACAGTGGATAGAGAGAAAGGCTTAAGGCTTTTTTAAAATCATAATTTTTAACAAGATTTATTTATTTATTATATGCATATAAGTACCCCGGCTTCATGGATACCAGAGGAGCACATCGGATCCCATTACAGATGGTTGTGAGCCAACCTGTGGTGGCTAAGACTTGAACTCAGGACCTCTGGAAGAGCAGCCTGGGCTCTTCACCGCTGAGCCATCTCTCCAGCCCCTGTTTAAAGCTTCTTAAAACATCAGTCCCCACGGATCCCTTTATCTCCACTTCATGCCAAGCTGAGATTACGAGTGCACCAGTCATGCCTAGTCTTTCACAGGTGGTGAGGATTTGAACTCAGGTCCTCATGTGTGCTCAGCATGGGCCATCTTCCCAGCTCCCAGGGCGTAAAGTTAGCAGGGGTGGGGGTGGGGGCATGGTGGGGTGGGAGGACACTCATTGGAGCTACACCCTTAGCTTCCGGTAATCCTCTACCTTGCTGATCTGGTTATATGGTTCTAGACCACAATACAGCTCATCCAAGGCCATGTAATGTCTGATCTCATTTTTTTGCACACCAAAAAAAAACCAAAAAACAAAAAACCAAAAACTTATTTCTGCACCCTGGAGTGAAGCGGATATGTCTGTCTGACAGCATTACAAGTAACACAGATCAAAGTATTGATCAGGAGTGGATATGCTGTCTTCCAGTGGGAGGACCAGGTTGAGAAGGCAATCTATTATTGCCTTCATCAACAGTCTCACTGACAAGCAACTTGGGCTCACGACACCCGCTTCCACTTGTCGATTTACTTTAGCTAGGAAGCAAAGTAACAGCTCACTGTACTTTCGTGTCTCCAGAGGAAAAGGTTGAGGATGGGGGCTTCCAAGTGCGATACTCTTCCCCCCCACCACCCCCAACTCCCCATCTCAGGTGCTTTCTTTTAAAAGAGACACAAGAGATCATATTCTTCTCTATCTTCCCCTCTTTCACCCCCCTCTTCCTCTCGAAGGAATCTCTTCTTCCCATCAGGTCCCTCCGTATGTATTTCCATCTCGATGTTTGTCGTTTGTCTGCACCTCATCGTCGTATTTAACTAATGTTGCCTGCATCAGCGTGGGGGAGGGGTCTAGGTATGTGAGCAAGGTCCACTTACCAGGGGTTACAACACTCAGGAACCTGACAGCTCCTCCCTGAGCAACCATTAACTTGTCGGTTCCTCTTCAGGGAAAGGGGTGGGGGACATATAAGCCCCACTCCCATGCATGGTGGAATGTTGATGGGCCCAGTCTTATTCAGGAAACCCCACCTACTACGAGTTTATAGATGCAACAGTCGTATCATGTCCGGAACATAGCTCTTCTTTCACAGAACTCCTTCCAACCTTCTGGCTCCTCTGTCCCCCTCTCCCATGATGCCGAGCCTCGGAGAGGGTCATATAGATGTTCTGTTTAGGGATGGGCATGGGACCGTCACTTATGAGCTCGTTGCTTACCAACAATAAAGAGAAGCATCTTCTAACCATGGCCGAGAGCAGTAAACACTAGCCCGCTTTAGTTTGTTTTGTTTTGTTTTTCAAGGTAGGGTCTCACCTATGGAGCTCTGACTGTCCTGGAACTTATCATGTAGATCAGACTGGTCTCGAACTCACCAAGATCAGCCTGCCTCTACCTCCCAAGTAGGAGGATGAAGTGCATGTGCCATTACATGCAGGTAGCCTTTTCTTAAATGAAGAATAGAGTTGGCGTCCATCTTTTCTTCATGACTAGTCAAGAACACACAGTTTGCCACTGGTGTTTGCTCCCAAGTCTAGTCTGACTCCCTGGTCTTGGCTAGTGTCAGAGTTCTCTCTCCTCAACTAGTGAATATCAATTAGTAAGAGGCAAACAGTGTCCTGGTTTCATAAAACAGAGTCAGGAAATCTTAGGAAACTTGAAAGGACCCTTGAAATCCCATGGTCCAGAGTTGTGACTCTATTTCACTGGCTCAATCTGGCTCATAGATGCTGTTAGTTTGATTTGTAGTGTTTTTGTAGCTTCGGGATAAAAACATGTGTTATTTATTGAATACCTACTGTGTGCACTTTCCTGGGTGACTTATGGGTACCATGTTATGTAAGTCTGGCATAATCTTACCAAGTATATTGCTGTTATTTTGTCGATAGGAAAAGCAAGACCTACTAAAGTGCTACCCCAGTACTGAAGTTAAGAGGCAGACTTGACATTTGAAACTGGACCACATAAGTTCAGAGCTCACCTCCCTGGCTGCGGCAAGAAGAGATTTGCCGGCCTTTTTTTTTTTTTTTTTTTTTTTTTTTTTTAAAAGAGACAAAGAACTTTACATAATTATGGAATCACTGCTCTCTCTCTTGAACAAGTGTAAGTCGCAGAAAGAGGACTGGAGAGATGGCTTATGTAGTACAGCGCTTGGCACCCAAGGACGGGCATTGAATTTCCAGAATCCACATAGAGAAGCTAGTTGTACACACTTGGCATCCTGGCACTTGGGGAGGCAGTGACAGGCCGATCCCTGGGGTCCACTGACGACCCAGAGCATCCAACTTGGCAAGTTCTGGGCCAGTGCCTGTCTTCTAGTATCTGAGGATCAAGAGCTGAGGTTTCCCTGTTGCTAGTGCCTGCACACGTATGAACGCATACGTGATCATGTAAGGTCGGGCAAGAGTCCGCAGGAGATGAGGATACTTACTCCGAAATTTGCTTACTTCCTCAAATGCTTTACAGCTCTCATGTCCATAACTGCTGGATGTGTTTTGGTGTTTATAAGTCCTGAGTTATCCAGTGATTCTTAGCTGGAGTGATTTATCTGCTTCCCCCACCCTTTCACACACACACACCCCCCACGTAGGATTTGTGGCAATGTGTGGAAACATGTTTGGTCACAACACAATGAAGGAATGTTATTGGCTAGAGGCCAGGGATGCTGCAAACATCTACAGAGTTTTCTGGCCCCAAATATTGGCACCACTCAGGGTTGAGAAATGATGGTGTAACTCAGCTGTGTTTCATTCAGGAGGAGGGGATGGAGAGAGGGCTAGGCAGTGAGGAGAGCTTCCCTCTCTTGAAGAGGACCTACCTTCGATGTCCCACACCTATGCAGAAAGGCTCAACTATCTGGAACTCTTGATTCAAGGGCACCTGACATCTTCTAAGGGAATCTGCATATTCCTACCTAGATTTCAAAGGTCGTGAATTGTTCCAATCCCAAAGGAAATTGGTGTTAAGAGAAATGAGACTCCACACAGCTTCACCTTTCCTGATGTCTCTTCATCCTGAGGTTCGAGAGATCCTCATCAATAACGTTTTTTTAATGGTTTGTTTTCTTAAGGTGAGATCAAGAGAAAGCCACGGCAGTGGACATGGGAACCCTGGGGGAACACTCCCATTGTCTAACACACTGGATAGATTTGCTAATTAAGAATCTTCTAATTAGCGGTAAGTGAAAAATTGTAAGACTTCAGGAACAGCTGCTGGGACCCCCATTACAAACCACACCCCTTTCCTGGCATCTATGGGGCACGAGTGTCATGTAAGGCATACATAGTGGACGGAGTTGGGGGGGGGGAGGGTGCTGCAGGAGGGGAAATCTCTGTTTCTCTCCTCAAAGCCTCTGATGTACAAGGAAGAGGCGATGGTTGTGATTCGCTCAATGAACGAGGCTAGGAAATTCACAGAACAATGCTATAAAGTGTACCCTTTCTTGTGGGTTTGATGATTTGCAAATGAGGCAGCAGTTTTAGCTCAAATCTCTGAACTTTGCTTGTACGGTTGCCGTGGTTCAGCTGTCTTGTTTTGCGAGGGGGGGCGGGGGAGGGGGAGGGGGGAAACACTTCTGCAACTTCTTGAAGACACGGAACTAGGTCACCAGAAACTGCTGCCTTCATTTCGAGGCTCCTGGCTCAGGGCAAGGGGGTAGAAGACACAGCTAAGGGCTCTCCACATACTCAGCAGATGGAATACTGTCTGTAGAATCCTCCACAGTACACACCCCTAGTATTATCTCTATCAAACTCTTGTTGACAAATGAGAGGAATACATTACCTTACACAGTCAAATAAATACCCTAATGGGACAGCTCCAGGTTGCCAGCATGCTGATGGCTTCAGTCTTTCCATCATTGTGTCTACTCTCCCCCTTCCCCTCCCCCTCCCTCTCCCCCTCCTCTTCCTCCTCCTTCTCCTGGGAAAGTGTCTGGCAAGCACAAGGCTGTGGTAGTTCAGGGTGTCACTTCCGTCCTTAATAGTTTGCAGTTGAAGAGAAAGATACTTGCTTTCTTCTGGGTACATCTTGTTACTTTGCTTGTTTACACAGGAACCTTTCCAAAAGCTTTTCCCCCTCCCCACCCCCACAGGCTGCTAACCCGCTGTCACAGAGAAGTCAGGAGACTGAGAATCAGCCTCTCCAACCAGCTAAGGAAAAGGAGTTATCATTCTGGGTTTAATAAAACCTTTGACTGTGAAGAGGAGAGTTAGCCCCCCAAGCAACCAGGACTCTCTTCACAGAAAGAAAAGAGATAGCTGGGGTCAGGTCATCAACAGGGAACCCCCGGAACTATTTGCTCTGCTTTGGATTTCTGTGGCTGCCACCTTGACTTGGGGCATGGCAGAAGCCCTTCCGTAACCCTGTGGGTCACATTCCAGACAACCGAGGCACCCAGTTGAATAGCTAGGGCCTGAAGCCGATGCTACTGCCCACATTAAACTAAAGGGAGAAAGGGCAGAAAAAGTGGGTTGTCCTTCCCTACCAGCAGGCAGGGTGCCCGGGGTACCACATGCTGGTGTGGCAGTGCTCCTCGGGACAACTTGTGCTGGTGGCTCCTAGGCTGTTTCAAGAGTGGAATTTGTGCCCCTATTGGTTAATCAAGGCAGGCTTGGCTTGTCCTCATTTTTTTTTCCCATCACAGTGTTTCATGACAATTCTGTACCTTGGAGAGGTCCCATGAAGCCCATTTTCAACTGATTCACCCAGACCAACATTGGTGAGGAACCCGTGGAGAGAGTGGTCAGTGCATAGCCTTTTCTTTCTTTCTTTCTTTCTTTTTTTTCTTTACAAATCAGACTCTCTCTATGTAGCCTTGGCTGTCCTGGAACTTGCTTTGTAGACCAGGTTGGCCTCAAACTCAAGAGATCTGCAGGCATCTGCCTCCTAGGTACTGGGATTAAAGGCATGTGCCATACCGCTCGGCTAGCTTTTCCTACTGGGCCCATCTAGCCTGCTGCACAGACTATCTGGATTTGGAGTTGCTGTGTGTAAGGACACCTAAGTGAAGTCGTTGTGTATGGACACCCGAGGCCTGAAGACTGCATTCTAATTACTGTCTACCCACTGAGGACTCCTCCAAGTCCTAATAAGCATGCCTCACTAGGAAATGTAGATAGGCCCGTCTCTCAGAGTGGTGTTCCCTCTGTTAATTAACTGAGATTACGTAAGGGGGGGTGAGGGGGAATGCTTGGAACACATAGGTGAGACACATAGTCAGTCTCAGTGGGTGGCAACTAGACACATAGTCAGTCTCAGTGGGTGGCAACTCCGACTCTTGTCATCTAGGACATATGCCAGCATTCTAGAATGTTCCATATCCCATCAGCTAACACACCACAGTCACCCATTCAAGGTCTGTGATCGGACAAAATCCATCTCTTCTCATCATAACTGCTTCTCTGAGCCTCACATTTCTCTCTGGGGAAAAAAAAAAGTCTTTTAAATATAAAGTGAATCTGGTGGAAGGATTAAATAAAATATTATATCTGCAGCTTAATTAAATATAAGTGCTATAAATAGTGTGTCACTTTGGAGTGACAGGACTGTGTACGTGCCAAGCTTAAGCATAGCTGGATTCCCGAGAAATGGATCTGGGCTTTTTCTCCTCCCTCCCCTCCTCTCGGCCCCACAGGGGTGCTCGCCCTGCCTGTGGAGGCTGTGGAAGTTTGTTTAAACTTCTGATTTGCAAACTGGAGGTCAGGTCCCTCCTTGGCACTCTTCAAAGGGATGTAGATGTCTCTGCTGGCAGTCTAGCTTCCTTTCTGTCAAGGGGAAGGCCCTTGGCTATCTCGGGAGGGACTTGGGCAAAAAGGACCCCCCTCCAGTGGGGCTCTCCATCTTTGTGAGGAGAACACGCTGATGATGATGTATGAGACAGCTATGCCTTTTGGAGACTAAAGGGGACATGACAGGGTGATAATATGAGAGAATAACCTGTCTCCGTAATGGAGACGGATGGCCCAGTCCCCTGCCTGTCTTCCTGGCATTGTTGGGACTGGAGTTGAGTAGCCTTCTCCAGGGAAGTGTCAAAGGATGGCAGGTTCAGTATGCCAGCCACTCTGCCCTCCGTGGTAGTCTTGCACCATGGTGGGGTGATGGGAGAAACACATGGAGGGGTCATGTGGGGACTCCCGGGGGGATCCCTCGAAACCCCCCACCTTGGCATTGACATGCAGGTCGTCAGGGTGTCAGCAGTGACAATCCTCACTTGATTGGCTTTTGTCTCCCAACTCCACACCCCCACACACACTCTCTCCATCCCCCAAATAACCGGGTTAAACCAAAATCCTGAAACTTAACTGATTTAAAAAAACAAAAAGCAAAAAACCAATCCTCAATCCTCAGGAGGAGCCCCTTCCCTCGCCTCAGGTCCCTTCTGGGCCCCATGAAAGAAGACTGGTGGAGAGATGTCATCTTTGAGAGCAGTTTTAGTCATTTCACTTCGCTGTGGTTACCACATGTTTGGGGAAGACAATTGATTTCACAGGTCTGTGTGGGAGGCTCAGGATTTGGCTCCGAAGTAGCAGCAGCAAAGCTACCCCGGAGTACAGGCTCCCTAATTGACACACAGGGAAGTCACTCTTCAAGGAAAAAAAATTTTTTTTTCTTTCTGAGCTAATTTCTTTTTCAACTTAATTTTATTTTTTTTAATTCAATTGTATTTGTTTTTAAAGGAGAGACACAGTTTTCCTTTTCTCCCTATTACCCGCTACACCTCCCTCCACCAAGCCCCCCCCCCAAGATCTCTGTAATAGGTGAGACAGACCAAGTGTTAAGTCACAAAGGCAGCTTCAAAGCCATTTCTGTGGCTAACAGAGAGTCCAGGACTCGGGTTCTAGTGGCAAAGAGCCCTCTGCCTAGGAGGACTCAGAGTTTGTTTTTGTTTCTGCTTCGGTTTGCCCTTACCTCTAAACCGAGTGTTTCTCTTCCAAGCCAGGTCTATGCAATGTGAGGAGAAGCAGAGGATTCTGGGTAGGTGAGTGCTAATGACTTTGCAAGTCTGCCTACCTCGGTGTTGGTTACTGTTACACTTCCTTCTAGATGCTTCCAGATGTCAGCTTGGATGGTTGCATTTTCCTGAAAGGAATTGGTTCCGATTCTAAATAAATAATAGGCCAAGCCTGGGGGGGGGGGGGGGTGAAAGAAAGAAAGAAAGAAAGAAAGAAAGAAAGAAAGAAAGAAAAACCTCAATTGCTAGATCTGTGGGTGGTGGTGGGTGCTTGACGCTCTTTTAGAAGTTTAAATGCAGATTCCTCCGCATTTTGCTCTATTTAAAATAGCGAGGTAGCTTTTCACGCCCTCTGAAAAGTTAATAGCCCACCTTAAATGAGACAGTAGCCTGAAGTGGAACAGTGTTTTTTGGTTGCTAATTATACTGCCTGTAGGAGGGAGACTTGTGCTTTAGAGAACCTACAAAGATAAGGTTACCCCCCCCCCCCCCCCCCCCCCCGCCAAAAAAAAGAAACTGTTCCCAGAATGACCAGCCAAGGATCAACATTTGATTGACATGAGAGTCAACCTGGTGTGAAATAGATGGGAGAGGGAGGAGCTTATGTACTCGCCCCAGCATTCAAAGCGAACGCAGCACTGCTGAAAGCATCTTGCTTCAGCCCTTTGTCTTTTCCTTTGTTGGGTCCTTTACTCGGGTCAGGGCAATCAAGTCTAAGTTCGTCTTGGAATAGGTGAGCAAGCGAGGAGGCTCTTCCCACTGCCGTGGTTTTCCAGAGTAGCATGCGTGCGGAATTGGTCAAAACCACAGGCAGACCCTGGAGTTAGTGTGGACCCTGGGTGATTGAAAAGAATTAGGGAAAGGGAAGGAAGCGCCAGAGAAGGCTTGTGTGGGTGGGAGGCCGTTCCAAATTCAGAAGATGACAGGAAAACTGCTGTGGGTCTCACGCTGAGGCTCCCGGGGCGAGGCGTCTAATCTCAGCTCCCGCTGTCTCTGACCTTGCGTGGGACCTTGGCTGGGATCAAAACTCTCAGCACCGCCAAACGCCCCGCCTCCCAAATGGAAACTCTTATTGTATCGGTTGCCAAGGAGGAGTATTATTTCAAACGCTAAAGCAGTACAGTCGAGCAGCAACAACACCAAAATCTCAATGAGCCCAGGGGAAGGAAGGAAAATGGGGTCTTGGAGAGGAATGACAGGTTTCATGAAATTAGAGGGGGGTTTTCAGGGTTGCTTGGGGCACAGTTTCGAGAGGAAGTGCTGGTTATTAAGAGAAACAATTGCTAATCTAATCTCTATTGGAGATGTATCAAGTCCAAGCACAAATTAAAAAAAAAAAGTTCTTCTGTGTTTTGGATTCTCAACTAAATGCTCTCATGTGAGCTTAATTCAGGGAAGAAAACATCTTGAGGAAGAACTGCGTTTATTTCTGAGCCACATCGTGTGGTTGAAGGAAGGATCCCACCTAGTAGAAAGTTCAGCAGTAAAGGTCCAATTTTTTGACATCTCCTTAATATTGGTTGTCCTTGAACTAAGATCTCCTTTGAAGGTTCCCTTGTGCTTCCGTTCTGGGCATGCTCTGAAAGCCTTCAGGCGCACTACGGTCTGAACTCCTCACAGTGGGTGGCAATGCCTGGTTACTTCTGTGTTCCATACTAGTCTGCCATCTTGAAGACTGAAAATACCCGGAACATGTTAAATGCTCATGAACAGGCCCATGTTGACTGTAGATGGGAAATGGAGAATAAGGAGCCTCTTGGCGACAATTTACTATAGCAGGTATGATGATTTGTATAGGCTCGTCCTAGGGAGTGACACTCTTAGGAAGTATGGCCCGATTGGAGTGGGCGTGGCCTTTTGAGTGGGTGTGGCTTTGTTGAAGTGGGCGTGGTCTTGTCCAAATAGGTGTGTCGCTGTGGGCATGGGCTTTAAGACCTTCTCACCCTAGCTGCCTGGAAGTCAGTATTCTCCTAGCAGCCTTAAGATGAAGATGTAGAACTCTCAGCTCCTCCTGCACCGTGCTGCCATGCTCCCACCTTGATGATAATGTGGACTGAATCTCTGAACCTGTAAGCCAGTCCTAATTAGATGTTGTCCTTACTAGAGTTGCCTCGGTCATGGTGTCTGCTCACAGCAGCAACACCCTAACTGAGACAGCATGTAACGGATGACCACAGAAGCACACCTAATAGAAGAGAAGACTCCGTAGCTGAAGTGTTTGCTACACAAGGGTGAGGAGCTGAGTTCCAGTCCTCATGTAAAGGCAGTAGAGTAGACTATGTCTGCAATCCCAGCTCTCCTATGGCAAGAAGGAACGTAGAGATGGGAGATTCCCAGAAGCCCAATGGTCAGTTAGCCTGGTACACACTGCCGCCAACTTTAAACATGGCAGGAAGCAAGGATCCACACTCTAGATCTTGTATGTTAGGAGCAATTCACAACACAGGGTCTTCTTCCAGGCCGGCAAGAGGATGTCATTCCAGTGGGTTACGACTGAGCTTGGGTAACTAATCAGGGGAGAGATATTGTATTTCCTTCGCCATGTTCTATTCTTATATGTCTCAGGCACCCTGAAGGGGATAGGAGTTACAGGTGGTCACGTGGGGGGGGGGGCGACTTCAGTATGCGAAACTACCATTCCAGCTTTCCCTTCCTGATATCCCTTTGTTTCTTTTCTTTGAGGCGGATGGGAAAGTCTTTAGCTGTCTCCCACCACTCCAAGCACTTGTAATGTTGTGGTTGCTTGCTTAGAAAATACAGTGATGTGGTATTTCTCCATTCGTGTGCTATGAAAAGCACACGAATTTCTCCATTCGTGTCCTATGTGTCAGTTACCGAGGAGCTGCTGCTTTTGACTCCCAGCTCCCACCCCACCCCCCAACCCTCTACTCTCTTGGTGATGTGCTACTCTGAAACCTGTTTTCTTCTTTGTTAGCTAGTTTCATGCCGGGTCCATCCAGTAGGGGTGAAAACAGGGAGTGTGCTTTTTCCTTCTTGGCTGTTCATGTCAGCATTGCCTCAGTCACGGTCCCTTTGCCTCAGTGTTGGGGGCTGAGAATGGCTTCTCCTGGAGTTCCAGCCTCTCTCAGCTCATCTGAGAGTAGCCTTAGCTGAGCCTGTCTCCTGTAGAGCCTGAATCCTGGCTCTGTAGAACCCACTACTAAGCCAGAAGTTCAGCTGATTCCTGTAACTCTCCCTCCCTTCCTTTCTTTCTCCTTCTCTCCCTCTCTCCCTCCATCCTCTTTCTCATTCTCTTCCTCTTCCTCT
>JADRCD010202035.1:28162-38335 GCA_019843815.1 Montemys delectorum | reverse complement strand
GTGTGGGGGGGGGGGGAGACCCAAGTCACCACTGAAAGCCTCACCATACGAAGACATTCTCTGGGTGCTTGTTCTGAAAGAGAAAGCCTGACTTCTGATTCACTCTCTGGCCTCCCGCCTTGTCCTGATATTGTGTTTTATTTTGTTTTTGTTTGTTTATTTTACCAGCATCTGCTTCTGCCTCTTTGATATCACCTGCCATGAATTCGTCACCTGAACCAAGCTGATGTTGGTGGCATGCCTTCGAACCCCCAAACTGTTAGCTAAGTTCTAAGTTAACCTCTCTGGTTCATAATGCACTCAGCCCTGAGTACTTCAGTTACAGCAATAGAAAATCAACTGGTAGAAGATCCACGTGCATTGAGAGAGCACGCTCCCGTTCCCTGACCCTCCACAGATCTCTCGGGTTTCCACCTTCCAACCACAATATTGAAAGAAAGAGATAGTGAATGCCGGAAGACTGAATTAAGACCCATGGCTTTGGATTTTTAATAAGGTTGGCTGTCTAAAAGGCAGAGGTGTGATGAATTTAGGAAACATGGGGACTCACATGACAAAGAGTTTATAGCCATAATATATAAAGACCTGCCATATTAAATAACAAAGCAATCACCAACTGATAGAGAAAATAGTCAGATTATATAAACAGGCAATTCACCAGGAAAGACATGCAAATTACCAATAAATATCTAAAACTATTTCGATCTCACTCATAATAAAAATAATTTAAAACAAGATATTATGTGTTTCCCTGACAAAGTAAGAAAAAGTTCTCAAGATTGATTTTAACCCCGGGCGGGAGGACTGGCCGATCTCACACTAGCCACCTTAGGTTTAGAGATGAGCTTTGCAATGTAAGTCACAAGAGAAGAATGATGAGGCCCCATTGCTGAGCAGACGCACCTCCAGGTTTATATCCCAAGGCAATGTCACCAGAACTATGCAAAGATGGTCCAGGCCTTCTAGGCATCCATCAGGGACATGGTTCAACTGTAAGGCATCCAGGCCCTGAGCTCATTTGGCTATTTAAAAGAATGAGGTGGGTCTGTCAGACGACCGCTGAGAGAAGAAGCAAACGTCAGAACAGTAATTCACTATGCTCCTCTTGCAAAATAAACCATCTCGCCAAGATTAGTGAGTAGGTGTGCCGGGGACTGTCCAACACTGGGGAGAGGCAAAGCCCTTAAGCTCAAGAGTGAGGATGTGAGTTTGGGACTCTCAGGACCTAGCTAAAGTCAGACATTGTGGCAGCAGTTCTCAACCTGTGGGTCGGAACCCTCTGTGGGTGGAACAACCTTTTCACAGGGGTTGCCTAAGATCCTCAAAAACACAGATACTGGCATTACGATTCATAACAGTAGCAAAATTAGCAACAAATTGAATTTTGTGGTTGGCAATAAGCACAACGTGAACTAAATTAAAGGGTCGCAGCATTTGGAAGGTTGAGAGCAGCGGTCCTGCCCCTGTGATGTCAGGACTCCTACAATAAGATGATAGACAGATGCAGGAGAGTTCCCAGAAGCTCGCAGATCAGCTAGCCTGGAACACCCAAGGGGAATGTCTTAGTTAGGGGTTTACTGCTGTAAACAGACACCATGCCCAAGACAAGTCTTATAAAGGACAACATTTAATTGGGGCTGGCTTACAGGTTCAGAGGTTCAGTCCATTGTCATCAAGGTGGGAACATGGCAGCATCCAGGCAGGCATGGGGCAGGCGGAGATGAAAACTCTACATGTTCATCTGCAGGCTGTTGGTGGAAGACTGACTTCCACGCAGCTAGGGTCAGGGTCTTAAAGCCACATCGACACACCTTCTAACAGTGCCACTTCCTGGGGCAAGCTCATACAAACTATGACAGGGCACAAGAGATCCTATGTCAAACAAGGGGACAGCAAGGATGGAGCACCGAGGCTGTGCTCTGACCTCCATACATGAGGTATGTCATGTGTGTGTGTGCATACCCACACTCACACACACACACACTGATAGAAAAGAAGTGCAGAAGGAAGAATGCCTTTAGGGGAGGAAATTAGAATGGGGAGAAGTTGAGGGTGGCGGGCAGGAGTGGGATGGCACCAATAGTCGATGAAGTGAAGTGGAGTTTGTAACTTTCTAGGCTCCTACTTTCCTTATCATGATGGTGACCCTGTGTCACCCAAGCCACTTGCTGAAGAACAGGAACACCTAAGGATGGGGACCTGTGGATCTCAATAGGATCTCAGCCATTCTCACATCTACGCTTGTTTCTCTGGTTCTTTGAGGAATAGCTCCAGGCCCATATCACAGGCAGGTCTCCGGAAGCCCGGAGACGTCCCAGGATATGCATCTTTTAGGCCCAGCCTACTTCCCTCCAGGCTGCCCTCTGAGATGGCTCTTAACTTACGGGCAAAGGATATATATCAGCTAGCTACTGTTGCATACCAAGTATCCCAATTCTCAGTGACTGAAAACAGCAGCCAGTAACGATTCCTGCTGAATCCCTGGGTTTTGATGGATCTCGTGGTTGACTGATGTGTCTGTGAGTAGCTGACCAGTTGTCCAGTAGGTCCCCAATGGCATTAGGTGTGACAATAGAGCTTTCCTTCAAGTGTCTCTCATTGCTCCTCCAGGCTGACTCAGGCTCATTCTCATGACAGAAGCACATGCCCCTGGAGCAAGGAATGCGTGCACAGGGAAAAGCAGCCAGCACCTTTTCCAACGGTTTCTACATCCAAGTTGCTAATGTTCCCTTGGCCACGGCAAGTCTCATGACCAAAATGAGACTCTTGGGGAATGTGGGAAGGCATTACTAAGGACTTGCACATCAGCAGGCCAAATTATACATAGAGATCAACTCAGAGCCATTGACAGACAGGGTTGACTGGAAACTTGTCTATAGGGAAGCCCGCCACTCCTCCTCCTCAGCGGGTTCAACTTAAGGATGAAGTCTTCGTTGGACTGTGACCAAAATGGAGACCACTAAACCTAACAGGAAGAGTGTCATCTGAGTTGTGAGTAGTTAGAGATTAGCCTTGGGAGTTTATCCCCAAAGGTTTGAGTTCTATTTGTCATAGGTACCCATTAAACAGCCATGTAAGAGTCTCTCTGCCTCCTCTCCTCCCTCCATTTATAACCCCCCACTCTTTGCAACCATACATGCCCTTGCCTGGTGAGTAGATGCAGTCAGGAGCTCTTACCTTTCTCAGGATAGGATCTCATGTAGCCCAGGCTGGCCTCAAACTGGCTATGTTGCAGGGAATGACCTTGAACTTCCAATCCTGCTGTTTCCACTTCCCGAGTGGTGTAAGCCACCATGTTCATCTCCAAGACAAGAACTGGCTGTAAAGAAGCTTACATTTTTCTCTGATCCAGGTGACTCCAAGCCCACTCCAGCTCTGCTACTGAGGGGTGCAGTTGCCTGCATCTTGTCTCATTCATTCCCATCTCTGTCAATCCCCTGGCTCAGCCCCAACTCGAATTCTCCCTGCTCCCCCCAGCATATGCTCAGTCCGACAGTTCTCTTGTTTTGTCTGTGGGGACTGGGCTGCAGTGACAGATTTTTGCCACTTCCCAAGTTCACGAAATATTGCTGTTCACTTCACATTTATCCTGCTCCTCATCACCCAGGGAGCCAAGGCCGAGGCAGGCTCTTGGTTATCTATTATCAGTCTGTGCTGGAGGAGGAGGACAGGCTCACCCGGGAGTGCCAGGGGGTGGGCAGGGGCTGGGGAGATGGGGCGCTCATTCAGTAAGCCACCAATATTTATTGTGAGTCAGCAGTGGGCCTGGAGTTGCAGAGAAACTGGACCGCAGGGACCAGTGCACACACTTCATGTGTAAGTCTTTAAACAAGAGCCAGAGAGGTGGAGTGTGAGCATTTAGAAGCTGAAGCCTCTTTCAATAAAAGTGGAAGGAAAAGTTGGTACAAGCACACCCAGAGGGTAAATTGAAATCAAGTATAAAAAGGTCCATGAAACCAGGTGTGACGTGACGGCCTATCCCTACAGTGCCAGGTGTTGAGTGGCAGAAGCAGGAGGATTGATATGAGTTTGATGTCAGCCTGGTCTATATGGTAAGTTCTAGGCCAGCCATGGCTACATAATAGGACACTGTCTCCACATACATACATACATACATACATACATACATACATACATACATAATACACATGTGTGTATGTGTGTACATGCATGTGTATATGTGTATACATACAAATATGTGTGTGTAAGATAGGTAGACAGATAAAGAATAAGGAACATGGAAATAGATAGATGATATATAGAAGATAAAAAGATATAAAGTAAATGGTAGCAAAAGATATTATTGATAGGCAGATGTACAGACAGACACTCCATGAAACCCAATGGGGTGGCACATGCCTATAGTCCTAGCTTGGGAAGCTGAGGTAGGAGGCTAGAGAATTTAAGGTCAGCCTGGGCTACATCACCAATGATATTCTGCCTTGTTTTTTTGTAAATGTCCATAAGCACATCCTTGACACCATCAGCACCATTCCTAAAAAACATCCCCAGTGCAATGGGCACGCTCAGACGATGTGTCACAGGGTTACGGGAGCATTGTCGATAAGAGAACTTGGAAAGCAGCCTCCCAGAAGAGAAGCAGCTGAGTGACCTGTGACTCACCCACGGGATGCTGGCCATGCGGTCCTCGAATACATGAGCTAGAGAAGGGCGTCCTGGGACGCAGACAAGCCCCAGGACCCACACTGAGCAGCGACACTCAGGACGCCAGTGTATAAATACCGCTGAGCATAAATGCAATAAGATACGTTTTAAACTGTGTGTGGTAGCGCAGCTCGGAATCCCAGCACTTGAGGAGCAGAGATAGGAGGATCTCAAGTTTAAGGCCAGCCTTAACTTCATAGTGAGTTTGAAGCCAGCCTGTATTATAGGAAATCTAGTTACAGGGGAGGGAGCAAGAGGAAGAAGGAGGGAGGGGGAAGGAGAGAGGGAGGGAGGGAAGGAGGAAGGGAGGGAGGGAGGGAAGGAGGGAGAGAGAAATAAAAGGTTTCCCCAAAGGTCTAGGGATATTAGGATACAGAGGCTGAGGCAGAATCCCTTGCAGACCAAGAAGTCTCACTCACAACCAACAAGGAAGGAACCAGTGGTGTTTACCCTGAGGATCTGGGAGGCCATCATTGCTTAGGAAGGCATCCAATGACCTAAGCATCCCCGCCCGCACTGGGAATCTCAGTGTGTGCAAGGGTTTCCCTGCCTGTTGTTAGAGAGGCTACCAAGGACTCAGGCCTTCATGTAAGAAGCAATTTTCCTTCTCTGTTGCTGGCTGCAGAGATAAAAGACAAAATCCCTCAAAATTGTCTGCCCGCCAGGAATCCTAAACGTGTGGACAGGAAAGCCTGACAGCTCAGGGCTTAAGAATGATCTCCCACTAAGGGACGGTCTCTCTTGGCCCCTGGGGACTCAGTGCTGAAGGTCAAGTGTGAGTTGGCTATGAGAGCCCCTGCCAGGTCTACACAGGGGGCTGCAGTGAAGTCTAAAGCCTGCTTCCAAAGCTCAGTGGGCCCCGGGGAAGCTCCGGGGGGATTCCTATAGCTAGGCAGGGAGGGAGGCACCAGGTCAAGCAACAGAAGCTTAGAGGACGGTGTGACTTACAGGGCGTCTTTGGTTTGTTATTTGTGTGTGCACACGCATGTGCTCATGTGAGTGAATGCAGGTGTGGTGCACAGAGAGCAGCTTTGAGTGTCGGGCCTCACCTTTTACCTTGTTTAAGATAGTGTCTGTTGCTTACGTACCACCACATATGCCAGGCCTGCTGGCCTTCAAGCTTCCAGAGATTGTCTCGACTCTGCCTCCCATCTCTCTGGAGGAGTGCTGAGAGTACAGATTTGTGCTCCTGTGTTTGGCTTTATGTGGCTTCTCAGAATCTGAGCTTTCATAGCAAGCACTTTACCCAGCCCCTAACCAGAGTTTTAGGGCAAAAGGCTGGACCTCTGCATCCCCCAAAAGCTAGTCACAGACATCCGCCTCCAATACCCAACCAAAAATAATGAAGAAATTAGGAATTTCTTTAATGTGGTCACAATAGGCAGAAGAAGAAATCCAGTGCCCAAAGTTCATGTTTGGGATACTGACCTGACCGCAAGGATTAAAATAAAAATTGATGTGTGTGAGAATGTGTATGTGTATGGAGTATGTGTGTGAGTGTGTGCATGTGTGTGAATGTGTAATAGTGTGTGTGAGTGTAAAAGTGTGTGTGTTCATGCGCATGTGTGTGAGTGTGTTATAATAAGTCTGTGTGTATGTGAGAGAATATGTGTGAGTGTATAAAAATGTGTGTATGTGTGTATGGTAGTATGTGTGAGTGTAAGTATGTGTATATGTGCATGTGTGTGAGAGTATGAGTGTGAGAATGTGTGAGTATGTGACAATGTGTGTATGTGAGTGTGTCCATGTGTGTGTGAATGTAAGAGTGTGTGAGTTCATGCATGTGTGTGTGAGTGTGTGACAGTGAGTCTGTGTGTATGAGAGAGAGAGTGTTTGTGTGTGTAAGCACTGCCATGGTCACACATACACAGACACACAAACACACACAAATACACACACATACACACACATACACACCACTGCCAGTGGTGAGGGCAAAAGGGAGGAGAGGGAAATCTCTTTCTCTGAGGTGACCCACACAGCAGACAAGAGAAAGGTCCGGCTCTCCCACACTCACGCCCTCAGGGTCGGTTCACCTGCAACCTCCTCATCCTGGGCCAGCTCTGCTGTGCTGCCCAGGTGAGGTGCGTGCGGGGCCTGCTCTCCCAAGTGCTGCAGCCTGTGATTTTGTTCTCTGCATCCACAGAGTTGGTGTCTGAACTCAGGCTGTCAGGTTTGGTAGCAAGTTCTCTCTTATCAACTGAGTCATCCCACTGGCTTCGGCTTTAGGCAGGAGGAGAGAGGTGGGTATCATCAAGCACGTCTGGTCAAGTATGAGCTGGTTGGTCATAGTCTCAGGTCAAATTCTACATCTGGTCCAAAGAAATCCATCACTGTCATCTCTTGATGGGGTGGGCCTGATTCTCACAAGACGGTTACTTCTGATTTACTCTACAGCCTCTCTGTCTGGGCAGGCATGTGTCCTATGAGGCTGTGTTCTCCTTGAAGTCCAAGGTGACGGCAGACAGGACAACGACTTACCTCTGTCTGTGCCTCCTGCAAATTAAAGGACATGGACAGATACGTGAGGTAGAGATTCGAGGATTTCGTCCTGACTTCAGACACCTCGTGGGTCCCAGCAAGGAGCCAACACTTCTCAGCAGAAGTAGCTCCTAAGGGTGTGTCTCTGCACCACCCAGTGTAACTTGAATTTGAATGATGCTCTCTGGCTTCTGCAGGGCCCTGGGTGCTGCCAGAGGCTCCTGAGTGTCTCTGAAGACAGGCAACTGACAGTGCCCCCAGCTTTGCTCCGATCGAGTAGATCTGGGATACAACATGTGAGTAGTTCAGTGGAGGGAAGCCCTGCACAGCCCCACACTCTCCTCGTTCATTTGCATGTGTAAATGCGTGTCTGTGTGTGTATGTATATATATTGCTTATTAGTGTCAGTAGAATTTGCATTTTAAGTGGATTGCTTTTGTTGGCCTTGTTCTTTACAACCCTGGACTTGAAAGGAATTTTCCAACTTCAATGTTGCAGCTACTTGAACGATAAACAACAGGGCTCTTCTGAAGGGGCAGAGATGATGTGGGTGGAGGTGATGTGGAGGAAGGAAGGGATGCTGCCCAGATGGCAGTGACCCTCAGTGACCCCAACAGGAACAGCTCCTCCAAACCCAGGCAGCAAGGGGCAGCATGGCCCCTTGCTCACCTTCCGGGACTGACACTGGATCGTGGGACTGAGTGTTGTCACAACAAGGAGAAAGGAGTTCGGCGCGGAAGCTGTCAGAGGTCATTAGCCTCTGACAGAGGATCAGCCTGTCTCTGTCACCAGCACTGGCTATTCGTCTCTGCTCTCCACCTGGACAGAGAGCCAGGAACATCATTGTTACATCATGCGCCTATGCCTTTAAGACGCTGGTCATTCTGTGAGACCAAATCTCATAGACAGAAGACATCTGACTACCACACCCTAACCCTGCCCCTGCCTGGGATTCTCCCTCTTGCCTTCTCTTCCCCTCCCCTCTTCTCTTTCCCCCTCCTCCTCTTCCTCTTCTTCTTCTTCCTCCTCTTCCTCCTTCTCTCTCTCTCTCTCTCTCTCTCTCTCTCTCTCTCTCTCTCTCTCTCTGAGACAGTTAAGAAACCATATTGTGCTATGATAGCTAAATAGCCTCTCATTTAGATCCTACATCCTCCACTCTCCTTACTGTATAGGCTATCTCAAACTAAAGCATGTGCTGGGGAACTTGCCACCAGCCCCGAAAGAATACAAAAACTGAATATGTTCTATTGTTTGGGGGATTTTCTGAAGATGTTCTCCCCACTCACTCCCCCCCCATACCCATGGCAACTATCTCTCTTTCACTTTAAGCTACCAATATTAATGAACCTGTCTGCCCCTCCCCCGCCAGATAATTTTTTTAAAGATTTATTTTGTTTGTGTTTATGTGTACCGGTGTGTCTCTACGTATGTGGATGTGTGTACTGGTGCCAGTGGAGGCTAGAATAGGGCATTGCAGCTAGAGTTACCGGCCATTATGAACCACTGCTAGGACCTGAACTCCCATCCTCTGGGAGAGCAGAAAACACTTAACCACCTAGCCATCTCTCCAGCATTTCCTCTCCAGGTTTTAAAGGGAAAGCTCTCTTTTCCTTTAAGGCTCTACTAGCATACTGCCTTTGATGTCATGTATTGTCATCATGGATGTCATTTTATTGGTCTCAAGGCCTGGTCACAACTCCCATGGTGGTAAAGTCACTTCTGAAGGATAATTTCACATCGACTCCTTTCTCAAACCAACCACACCTAACTAACAATGAACAAGTTCTCCTAACTCATCCACACAGTGTCAAGATCTATCTAGACAGGAGGCATGGAGATGTGTGGTACAGAAAGCCACACCCCTGGAGCCCCCAAGACCCAAATGTCCACATCCACCATTCCTGTCTGTCATCTCAGCAACTCAAGCCTCAGCCCACACTCCCTGCTCAGACTGGTCTCACTGTCTGTTTTCAGTTTATCCCAACTTCCCCTGGAGACTTCCATTACTGTACCTCCTCTACACATGTTGAACGATTAAGTTCTGCTCTTGATCTGACCCCTCTCTTTATTCATCCAGCCCATGGGGGATGCCTACCCATCATCAGGCCTCCTGTGAATCATACCCTTCATCCCAGGAAGCTCTACACACCCCAGTTTGGTTTGGTTTTGTTTGTTTGTTTGTTTTTTCTTCTCCTGGTGTCGGCAGTAGACTCTAGGCCTCGTGAATACTAAGCAAGCACCCACCACTGAGCTTGATCTCAGCCTGCGTGTTTTTTCAAAACTATGTGCCTAGCTGAGCACTGGCTTACTCCAAACCTGTCCACAAAGCACCCTAGGGCACCATCCACTGACTTGATGACCACACATCTGGCTTCCTAAACATCCTGAACATCTATCACCATTGTCAACACGGAGAATCTATACAATGATGATGACGCTTTGACATCAATGCTTGTCTTGGCCCGGTGGAACCCTAAGTAGCAAGGGTGTCCAGGAGGTGGGAAAGGGCAGTGGGCAGGGGTAGTTAACTCCACTGTTGATTGTAAACAGGTGGGCAGAAAAGACTCACCTACAGCTGTTCCCCTACCAACAAGGGAAGAGAATAGCTAACATCGCTCTGAAAATGTAGGCTGTGCCTAGAAACTTTCATCCAAAGAGTGTAATGTTGAAAGGGGGCAAGATAAAACTACTTTTCAGCTGGGTATGCTGGTTCAAGCCTATAACCCTAAGGCCTTGGGATGCTGAAGCCAGAAGATGTGTGAGTCCAAAGCTGGCCTGGGGCTGCAAAGAGGCCAAGGCCAGCCTGGAACACTTAGAAAGATCGTGTCTCAGAAGAAAATTATTTTGGAAAAAATAAAAAGAGGGCTAAGGATATAGCTAGGGAGTAAACTGCTTGTCTAGCAAGCATGAGGATCTGGGTCAATCTCCAGGATCAAGACTGAGGGAAGTGCACCCACCCACCCACACCCACACCCCCACACCCACACATACACACACACACACACACACCCACACACCCACACACAC
>JADRCD010202035.1:2608-27762 GCA_019843815.1 Montemys delectorum | reverse complement strand
CACACACACACACACACACACACACACACACATATGGAGAGAGAGAGAGAGAGAGAGAGAGAGAGAGAGAGAGGATATTTCTAAGGAACAACACCAAAGAGTACACTTTAGTTTCCATACACATGCACACACATAAACATATGCTGTAGGTGAGTCTTTTCTGCCCATCTGTTTACAAACAACAAACAGAAATGCAGTCACTAAACAACAGCACCCAGTACCACCTATCATGTCTTGTAGTGTCACATGATATAGCTGAGGGAGACACTTTATTTCTGGTCTCTCTTGAACACATCACCCTAAAGAAAACACTTGGACAAACCCCAACTGAGGAACATTGCACACACACACACACACACACACACACACACACACACACACAAATGCTCAAAATTGGCAAGATCAATCAGAGAAAGCCTTCCTGGTTCCTGGGAGGGAACACCCAGCTATTATGCGCAATGTTGTGGAGGAGACTCTGAATCCAAGGGGACCCTAGGAAAGGACTAAAAAAGGATGACTAAAATGTGGGCTTTCATTAATAACAGCATATTGATATCGGCTCATTAATTATAACAAATGCACCATCTTTAATTAAGACATCACTTGAAGTGGAGTAACATGAAGACTAAGGGAATTCTCTGTGCTATTGACACACTGTTCTGTAGAACCAAAATTATTCTTAAAGAAGAAAAAAATCATTTGTGAAGAATCTTTATCTTGGCGAATGATCAACATTGGTTACTATATTCATACCCCTCGTCAACCGGCAAAGTGGCTATTTTGTCTGAGGTTCCATGAACACCATTACTCATCCATGTTGGCACCATCAGATTGTCAGACTATAAACAGCATCTTTAAGAAGCCTGGCAGCATCCCCATCTGGCCTGATAGAAACCCGTCTTGGCCAATGAGAGGCTATTTATAAAAGAAAATTACTATACGGTCCCACCAAGGGTTTCCCCACCTCTACGGGTCCCACAGTGAGTGAAAATAGCTTCCGAGCTCATCTTATGATTAATAATGTGATCCTATGCAGCTTACCTGTCTCCACTAAGCCTTAGTATCCCCAGCTACCAAACAAGCTCAAAACTAGGGTCATCCTCCGTGGGTGGCAGTACACGGACTAAGCACAGAATACATTTCACTGCACATTCAAAGCTAATTGCTTATTCCAGGGCCAGAGGCAAGGCTAGGCTATTTGTCTTATTTGTGTTGAGCTCCCGCAGAATCCTCAGGGACCACAAGTGTATCTGGTATATAGTAGGTGATCAATATGTTAATGGCTCTTCAGTCATGATTCATGCTAGGCAAGCACTCTACCACTAGCTACATCGCCAGCCTTTAAAACCTCAGCCTGCTCGTTCTTTCCACACCGCATGCCCCGGGAAGCCTCTAGCCCTCCACCTTACTTTTTGAGACGGGGTCTCTCACTGGTCTGGACCTCACTGACAAGGTTAAGTTTGGATGGCTGGAGGCAAAGGCGTATCTAGTGAACGTCAGAAATATTCGTGCTACTTCCTCCCTAGTGCTGGGGTTCTAAGCACACCCCACTGTGCCCAGCTTTGTACACAAGTTCTGGGAGTCACACTTGGTTCCTGGCATTTTAAAGGCAAGCACTGTACCACTTGAGCCATCTCTACAGCCATGTTTGTTTGACTGTTGTACAGTATCAGTTCTGTCTGATACTGGAGATTGAACCTGAGGTTTCTGCAGGTGAGCCCACTCATAATTCATCCATTCTTGGTATTATTCCCACTGCCTTCATATTTCTACAGTGACCTGCAACACACTCTACCTCCGTCCATACCACACCAGCATCCAGTTTTGATTGCAAACATTGATGCATGTGATTCAAAATCCCTGTGCCCATAAACACAGCTGTCTGACTCCATCCCAGATGTGACAGAGGAGAGCAGAGCCCAACTATCCAGCTGCTGACCCAGGGGTAAGACCCTGCACTCAGGGGCTGGTGACAGACACGAGCAGCATGAATGACAGACACACAAGACTCATCCCAGCAGCATGAGGACTGGGTGCTGTGGCCACATTACTCTTTAATTTTGTTTTTACATTTATCTCTTTGTTGGGGGCTCAGGGGAGCATGCCAAAGCGTGTGTATGGAAGCCATGCTCCCCTACCTTCCTGCGGATCCTGAGAATCAAACTCAGGTTGTGAGGCTTGATGGTGAGTGCTGTCATCTTTGAACAACTGAAGAATCGGCAGTGAACATAGGAAGTAAGACCCTCTTTGAGCCGGGCGGTGGTGGCGCATGCCTTTAGTCCCAGCACTTGGGAGGCAGAGGCAGGTGGATTTCTGAGTTTGAGGCCAGCCTGGTCTACAGAGTGAGTTCCAGGACAGCCAGGGCTACACAGAGAAACCCTGTCTCGAAAAAACCAAAAAAGAAAAAGAAAAGAAAAAAGAGTCTCTTTGAAATGTGCAGGATGTAGGAGAGGAAGGAATCCACATAGTGCCGGTGCCCAGGCAAACAAAAGCCGAAAGCACCAAGGATGAGTTTTACCTTAAGTGTTTAAACTAGAACCTGGAGATGAGGGTTCCTGTGTTGATGGATGATTCAGGAAAGGGAAACAGGAGAAAAGCAAGTTAATAGAATCCCTCCATCAACCTGAGCCACACACAGAGAGTCTCCATCTCACAAGGACAAGCAGGTAGAGCAGTGCCTGCCTGGTTCAGTCCTGGGATGGGGGTGGGGAGGAGACTCACTTGAGACTAGCCACAAGCTAATCTTAACAGGAGGCTGCAGTCATGAGTCTAACCGCCTGGAGGCCAAAAGACCTCAAGAAGAAAATGAAATTAAAGTTACCCCAGTTTGGGAGAACATGGCAGAAACCAATACAAGCCCCCTTTGGGAACCTCAACTTCCTCCATGCTTCGTGGGATGCTTATAAAATTCTGAGCAATATTGTGGACCTCAGGCAGGGATCTCAGAAATGATCCTGTCAGGACTCTGGAGGCAGGAGGGGGGTTCCGGATCAAGCATACATCTAATTAAAATTCCAGATGATAGAAAGGATGAAAAGGAAACAGTATTGAAATAGATAGTTGCTGAGACCTTTCAAGAATGTTTTCTGAATCTCCCGTTTTTATATCCACAAGGTGTCTCTGCTTGGAATCTAACACTGTTCCAGAAGGGAGAGTTGGTACCTTGAAAGTAATGTTTGACACTCTATCTCTAGTTTGTAGAAAGTTGTCCCTCCACCAAAGCTGCTCTTACCCTAAGAAGAAAATGTTGGATAATAGACTAAATAATGTGTGTGTGAATATGTACAAATGCATGTGTGAATATGTACATGTGTATGTACACATACATGTGTGAATACACAAATTTGTATGTTTTTGTTCACATGTATGTGTGGACCAAACATGTGTGTGTGTGTGTACACAAGTATATGTGAATGCAAACATGTTTGTATATGTATACATGTATGTGTTGACACATATATATGTATATGTATGAACACATGTGTGTGTAAATGCGCAATGTGTATGTGTAAGGCAGAGGTTCATGCTAGCTGTCTTCCTTTCTTGCTCTCCACCTTACTGTTTTTGAGACCAGGGCTCTCACTGGCCCAGGAGTTCACAGATTCAGCTAAGCTGGCAGGCCATCAAGCCTCAGGACGGCTCCCCGTCTCTGCTTTC
This sequence comes from Montemys delectorum, assembly GCA_019843815.1. Classification (NCBI taxonomy): domain Eukaryota; kingdom Metazoa; phylum Chordata; class Mammalia; order Rodentia; family Muridae; genus Montemys; species Montemys delectorum. The sequence continues at coordinate 24,105 of JADRCD010202035.1, read as the reverse complement.
CCAGTTCTGAGGTTGTAGCTGGTGTACTCTCTCACAGAGTGCTTTTACTTGAGTGTTGGGGATCAACTCAGGGCTTTACACTTGAGCAGCAAGCACTTCTCCGACTAAGTCACCTTTTCAGCCCTTCAGATTTCAGCTCTTCTTAAAATGAGTCACAGGGCAACTAAGGAATCTGAATTCCAAAGAGAAGCAATGCAAACCACCTGCTTTGTTGTAGCCTGAGTCAGACGAAGAAGGAGCAAAAATTTCAAAGGACCTGGAAGGCCAAGTGCAGGGTGACACGCTTTAGCCTGAAGTAGCTGGAAGTGTCTGATAAACCGGACTTCCTGCTGACTAATAGCTGTTTTCCTAGCAGTCACTACAAGATGCTCCAGAGAAAGACTGTGGGCCAGGCATGACACATGAAGGAACTACCATCAGTGGTGGCTCTGATTAGCTGCCAGTGTGAACGAGGTAAACACGCAGCAGCTATTTGCAGTGATCCCTCTCTCTCCTCTGACCAAAAAAGCCTTGAGCCACGAGAAGAGAGAAGAGGGACTTGGGCTATCTGCTAAAAAGAAGTGAGCAGCCACTGTTGGGCGGGCAGGGCAGTGCAAATCTCTGTCCTCTTTTCTCCATTCTTCCTACTATAGATCAACTGAGGCAGAAGAGCCAAACCTCTCACCCACGGGCAAAGACTCAGTGTGGAGGGAGAATATAAAAAGGCAAGTGCAGCAGGACTTAGAGAGATACTGATGATGCTGAGTTCTAGTGTCCGGAGACATTATTTGGAGCTCCCTGTCTGTGGGAAATAGTAAACATCCAAGATGAAGTACTGCGGGGCAGGGCAGCTGCAGGAAGAAGACTGGGCTGGGGGGCGCATGGCAGGTAAAGTGCTTGCTAGGTGTCTTAGTTAGGATTTTACTGCTGTGGACAGACACCATGACCAAGGCAAGTCTTATAAAGGATAATATTTAATTGAGGGTGGCTTGCAGGTTCAGAGGGTGCAGGAGGAACAGAGAGTCCTACATCTTCATCTGAAGGCTGCTAGCAGAATCCAGACTTCCAAGCAGCTAGGATGAGGGTCTTAAAGCCCACACCCACAGTGACACAACTACTCCAACAAGGTCACACCTACCCCAACAGGGCTGCACCTTCTAATAGTGCCACTCCCTGGGTCTAGCCTATACAAACCATCACACTATTTAAATATGAAGACCTAAGTTGAGTTCTCCAAAATCTACAGGAGAAGCTGGGCATACATGACACTATGTACCTGTACCCCAGAGTCTGGTTGGTGGAGACTATCAGATCCCTGGAGCTTCCTCGCAAACTGATTTAGACAGCCAAGTGCTAAGCCCACTGAGAGACCTCATCTTACAAAAGGAGAGCTGGAGAAGTGTTCGAGAAAGAAAGACATCCCAACCTCGATTTCTGATTTCATATATGCTTGAATGGGCAAGAGTGAGTACACATGAACAAACGTGCAAATGTGAGCACACTCATTCATGCACATGAGTGCACACACAAGGCTGCAGTGCTGAAAAAGCTAAACACAGAACATCCCTAACATCAATGTTGGACAAGGCAACAAGGGAACCATCCCACCTCCTCTGTTGACCTTCAGAGGCAACCAGTAAATGGCAGCCAGCAGTTGGCAGAGGGGCAGGGTCCAGGTTGAATCCCTGCATCCAAAGATCTGTTCAAATAGAGGTAGAACACCAACCAATAAAAAGACCCTGGAGCACCTCATCATCCATTCTAACCTGCAAAACAGTATCCTCGTACTAGAAGACCTGGAAGCCTGTGGTCCAGGAGAAGTAACCATGGCAACAAGAGTACCCAAGCACATCTCATGGGCCACATTAATGATGTGAAATAAGATGCCTGTTTCTAGGCATAAAGATGATTGACCTCTCGCTAGCCTGTTCTAAACACAAGGTCTTCGTTGACTCAAAAATTACTCTACTCGCGAAAAGCAAAAAATAAAAATAAAAAAATAAATAAATAAATAAATAAATAAATAAAAAGACTCACATATAATGTATAGCTAGGACTTTTATTTTCTGAATTTTGTTTTTAAAACTATTTTCAATTTATTCTTTGAAATTTTCATGCTTTTCTCCAGTGCTATCTCCCTCCGACTCCCTGAACTTCCGTGCAGCTCTGACTCAATTAACAAATAAAAATGAGTGTATTTACCATGTATGATATGAGATGAGGTCTCGCATAGCCCAAGTTGGCATGGGACTTCCTATCTACCTAAGGTTGGACTTGAACTTAAGATTTTTTTGTCTCAACCTCCCTAATTCTGGGCTTATGAGCATCCACCACCAAACATAGTTGTGAAGTATATTTATGCCAGGGAATGGATTCAGTTAATGAACATGATCACACATGCACACAAGTAAATCTGAGTAATTTTTAAGCACAAAGAATATTGTTTGTAACTAAACATGCTACACAACAGATCTCTTGAAGTTATTCAAAGACTACAATGGTAATTACTAAATTGGTTATTTACTAAATTACCAATGGTCAATTGCAAAACTGATATAAGATCAAGTGAGAAATCGGAAATGTGTGCTCCTGGGTGGAGACCTTCAGTTGAGATAAACTATGAGACTCAGTCAGAAATGCTGGAAACAAATAGAAAGATTGGTTCCTCCACCAGGAGGGTGAGAGAGATGGCCCAGTGGTGAAGAGCACTGACTGCTCTTCCAGAGAATCAGGATTTGATTCCCAGCCCCCCACTGCATGGTGGTTCCCACCAGGAGGGTGAGAGAGATGGCCCAGTGGTGAAGAGTACTGACTGCTCTTCCGGAGGATCAGGATTTGATGCCCAGCCATCTGTAACCCAGGGATCCAACAGACATGCTCTTCTGACCTCCCTCAGCATTGTATACATGGGGTACAGACATTCATATATGCAAAACACCAGCCCCCACCCCCTGAAAAATAAAGAATTTCTTTTATAAAGAGCAGCAAAGATAAATATTTTTCTCTTGACATCGTTAATGGGCTCAACACAGCTAAATATGACTGAATGAGAGTTACACGAGCTGAAACACAAAAAGGAAAAAAGAAACTCTGTGTGTGTGTGTGTGTGTGTGTGTGTGTGTGTATAAGAGTAGAACCAGCCTGGGATTTATATGAATGCCATATCAAACAGTGTCCCATAGACGTAACTGAAGTCTCAGTGCAAATAATTTTCAAAACTCGAAGAGAAATAAAGACATTCTCAGGCAAACAATACCGGAGAAATTTAATTACCAATTCCCTGAGAATGCAAAGCTGTAAAGGAGCTCTTGAGGCAGAGAGAATATGACACCAGACAGAGACGCTAGCACACACAGTAAACAGACGCTCTCCAAATAGGAAAAAAAAAAAAAAAAGCAAATATTTAAAACGTTATTTTCTCAGTTTAGTCACTTTAAAAATAATTGCCTGCTTATGGACAAAAATACAAACAGTATTTGGGGGCTTATAACATGCAAAAGCATGTCACCAACAACACAGACCATAGGAGGGAGAAATTGACAAGATAACGCACGGCTCTAGTGCTAGGCATCTATTAGCAGGCTATTATTTAAAGACAGACTGTCAAGTATTGAAGATACATGTGAAAACTCTGGGCAACCAATAAGATGTTTCTGAAAAATAGTAACCAGGAAACTAATAATGGAGACAAAGTGAAATACATAAGTGAGCGAACAAATAAATAAAATTAATCGTGCATTGTGCTGGGTGAGGAAAGCTGGAATGAATAGAAAATATTTGACAATTTGGGAGATTTAAATCAAGCCACATCAACCCTAGCATTAAATATATATGGAAATACCTCAGCTGAAAGGCAGAGATTCTTAGAATTGAGTTTAAAAATCAAGCTCTAGCTCTGCGTTATCTATATGAAGTATGCTTTCATTGTTTCCATAGTCTTAGAGGGGGTGCACACATAGCGGGCTCATAGGTGCTCTTGGAGGTCGAAGAACAACTTTAGGCCATCCACTCTGTCCTGCACCTGGTTGATGCTGCAGCTCTTGTTACTTCATGCTGCAGACTCTGCGCCAGGACACCCACAGGCTTCTAACTGATTTTCTTGACTCCACTGTCCATCTTTCCGTAGGAATTCTGAGATTACAGATATGCACCATTGTACCCAACCTTGGTCATAGTGTCTCTTTACAGCAATGGAAACCCTAACTAAGACAGAAGTCATAAGGATATGAGTTCAACTCTCCCTAGCGCCCCTCTTAAAAGCTAGGTATGGTTGTACGTGTATGCAAACCAAGACAGGGGGCAGAAACATTTATATCCCAAGAGCCAATAAGCCATACTGTAATCTCCACATGTATTTGCACTGGTGTGTGTATATATTCATGGACACACACCACACATATACAATATATACAAATAAACAAGTTAATTAATGCCTTAGGGTTCCATTGCTATAAAGAGACCCCATAGCAAACCCAACTCTTATAAAGGATAGCGTGTAACTGGCTGGCTTACAGGTTCTGTGGTTCATTATCAATCATCACAGTGGAAAGCGTGGCAGCATCCAGGCAGGCATGGTGAAGGAGGAGCTGAGAGCTCTACATCTTGTTCGAAAAGCAAACAGGAGAAGACTCACTTCTAGGCAGAGCTAGGAGAAGGGTCTCAAAGCCCATATCCACTGTGACACACTTCTTCCAACGAAGTCACACTTATTCCAACAAGGCTGTGCATCCTAATAGGACCATGCTGGGCCAACCATATTCAAACCACCACAATTAATTAATAAAATTAATATAAATTAATAGAATTAATTACCTTATGAAAACAATAATGATAATTCTTAAAGTTAAGGGAGGCCTGTGCAGACTAGAAGCCGGTACAACACTCCAGGATCTATGATAATCTGTTGACTGTGAAGGACTGTATCAAGAACTGGAGATGGTGCTTTCACAATTGTATATAAGAGTAGACATAAAACTACAGGCCATGTAATGACCATGGAGAAAATCAAATGAGGGGATGAAGAGATGGCTCAGGAGCTAAGAGCACCCGCTGCTCTCTCAGAGGACCCAAGTTCAGTTCCCAGTACCCACATCAGGTGGCTCACAGCATCCCTGTAACTGCGGCTCCAGGGGCATCTGATGCTTCTGGCCTCTGTGGCTATCTGATATATACAGGGCATACACACTCACATACACATACATATTTAAAACAATAAAAATCAATATAAAGATATCTTAAAGATAGAAATTGAAATAGAGAGTAAAGAAGTCGAGATCCTAGAAGTGTAATTCAGGAAATTTCTCCACTGAAAGAATTTCTTTTTTTAAAATGTTTATTTATATTATTTATATGAGTACATTATAGCTGTCTTCAGACAGACCGGAAGAAGGCACCAGATCCCATTAACAGGTGGTTGTGAGCCACCATACGGATGCTGGGATTTGAACTCAGGACCTTTGTCCTGACCTCAGTCAGTGCTCTTAACCGTTGAGCCATCTAAATAAGCCAATCATCAAGATATGCTTTGGAAGGATTCCAGATTACAGCTCATTTTCAAATTCCCTTCCACAGATCTCAAGAAGTACTTGGAACCTGTCTCTCCTGACCAGCCCCTGAGTTCCCCTGTTGCTGAGTTACTTATACCAGCTCCATCAGGGGACTCTGTTCCTCACTCCCCAAGAGTTCTTCACAGACACATAAAACCTCTGAAGCTACTGATGGATGACAAAGAAACAATCAAACCGTCCAATTTCACCCTTGCCAGAGCTCTTGAAATGGTAATGAGAGTGGACATACACAAGGCAGTGACTTCTACCAGGCAGTAACATTTTTCCTCTCCAAAAGCCTTGCACAGATCAGCTCATCACTCCACCCCCAGTTGATGTTTGGGATGTAGACATTATCTTTGCAGAACTCACAACCAAGACATTACTTTTTATGGGGATTCAGAAATGGACTCTTCAAAGCTCTGGGTACCTCTAACATAGGAGTCTGGCTGGAGCTGGAGTCTCTGCAGGACTACAAGAAGATGTTTCCCAAACAGAAGCCATGGAGCATCACATCCCACATGAATGAAGAACCCAGATAAAGTGGTTTAGGTTTTCTTTAGAAAATGTTAGTGTATAATTCTGTTGGACAGATTTCTGGCATAATGACCCTGGAATGTTCATACATGATGACTTAGTTGAATTAAGATATAGCTTGGGGCTGGAGAGATGGCTTAGTGGTTGGGAGCACTGGGTGTTCATCCAAAGGACCTGGATTCGGTTCCCAGTGCCCACATGATGTCTGACAACAGACTCTAATTCCAGTTCTAAGGGATTGAATGCCCTCTTCTGGCCTTTGAGGGCACTGCACACCTGTAGTGCACATTCACACATGAAGGTAATAAATAAATAAATAAATATCCTTTTATAAAGGAAAATATTGCTTTCTGAGTCCCCACATGCAGTGTTAAGGACAGATAGTCAAGTGGGTTTTTGCTGTTGCCTCTCTTCCTCTCTTGTATATTATTCTCCTCATCTAATTTCTTACACATAAATTGAAATGTAGATATTGGTCTCCATGGACTTGTATATAATAACTTTGTATCTGAGTGTAAAAAAGAAAAAAAAATGTGTTAAAGGAAGAGCAGTTTAAACCTCAAGCAAGGGGGAAGAATGGAATGAAGAAGAGCAGAAATAAGAATATTGATGCTTGTGCACTCAACTGGGCATAGTGAAATGCTAACTCACTGTGAAGGTCAATGTGTAGCCAGACTGGTAAGGAGAAAAACAAAGAAGAAGAAACTGGAGAGATGGCTCAGTTGATAAAGTGCTTTCTGTGCAGCCATGAGAATCTGAGTTTAGATCACTGCCACCCATGCCAAAAGCCAGGAGTGGCAGCATCTGGGGAAACAGAGGCAGGAAAACCTCTGGAATTCACTGGCCAGTCAGCTTAATTATCACAGTGGGCTCCAGGTTCAATGAGAAAAAGACCCTGCCTCAGGAAAATAAAGTAGAGAACAACTTAGGAAGACAACTGATAATGACCTCTGGCCTGCCACACGTACAACCACACATGCATATATACTCACAACCACACACACACAATCACATACACACAACCACACACACAATCACATACACACAACCACACACACACAAACACATATACACACAACCACACACACACAATCATATACACACAACCACACACACACAAACACATATACACACAGCCACACACACACACAGAAAAAATTATTGCTAACAAGCATAAAAGAAGAGAATCATTCCGTATCCAACAGACATCAGCAAGATGATAAAGAAACATGGACACCTTCCAGTGTCTTGGATTGAATGGACTTCGTTCTTGAAAGATGCAAACTATCAAAAAAGCAACTCATAAACTTGCTGTTCTTGCATTTTTTAAGTTAAATAAATAGTTTAAAAGCTCTTCTTTGAAGAAAACTATGTACAGCACATGGAAAGTTCTTCAGACATTTCTGGAAAGAACAATACAATACTCGGTCAACACCTTAAGATAACAGACACTTCCCAACAACCCATGCCTCCTTAACTTGAAAGCCAGTGGATGACGGGAACAGAAAAACTACAAGCTACAGCTACATAACCTTCAGAGCCAGAGGTAGAGTGGACCATTGAGTCCAAGGATGCAAACTGAGGAAGCTGCCGTTTCCACCAAAGGATCACATCCTGGTATCTACCATGAGAGGACTTGATGCCAGCTCTCCCACAAGCTCCAAGGGAATTAGAGTTCTGGTGTCAAGGAATTCAGAAACTTACATGGCTGTAACTAAAGAAGTGGTTTTTAAATAGTGAGTAATTTAGGAGGGGAAGTCAAATTAATATTCTTGCTTGAGTCAAGAAGAATGGAAGTATGTTCAGTCATTTTAATCTTTCTTAAGTCAAGTATGCATGCAAAATGAAAAATTCCTAAATGAAATAAGCATAGAGTATATAATTCATCAAATAGATAGGAAAATTAAATGGCAACAGTTTTTTTTAAAGGCAGCCAGTACTAGGGAGATGTCTTGGTGGGCAATATTTGCCATACAGTCAGGAAGGCCTCAGTTCTCACCTCCAGAACCTCCATGAAAGCTGCTGCTGCTGCTCATGGTAGCACCCTTCTGTAACCCAATCGGTGGGTCTGGTGAGCCTTGGGGCTTGTTGGCCAGCCACTCTACTCAAAATGGCCAGTTCCGGGTCTAGTGAGAAACTAAGGTGGAGAAGTGTGAAGACAACTCAGAGAGCATAGGGCTTGCTTCATGAGCAGAAAGAGCTGAGTTTGATCCCTTAGTACCCACCAGAAAGAACCATGCAAACCAACAAGCGAAAGCAAGTGCAGTATGTCTAGAATCCCAGCACAGGAGAGGCAAACACGGAAAGATCCCTGAGGCAAGGTGGCCAACTAGCCTGGTCCAAAAAGGCAAGCTCTAGGGAGAGAAAGGGGTGGGGGTGGAGGAGAGAGTAACCAAGACTCTATGTCAAAAAATGAGCTAGAGAATAACAGAGAGGCACATGATATCACCCTCCGGCATCTGCGTGCACAAATGCATACCGTCACATGCGCAAACACAGAAGTAAAACAGAACAACTACTCTAAATAAAAGCAAACATAATTGGGCTAGAGAGATGGCTCAGCAGTTAAGAGCACTGGGTGCTCCTCCAGAGGTCCTGAGTTCAGTTCCCAGTAACCACATGGTGGCTCACAACCATCTGTCATGGGATCCGATGCCCTCTCTGGTGTGTCTGATGACAGCTACAGTGGACTCACATACATAAATAACCCTTAAAAAAAGGGAGGGGGCTGTAATCTTAACATGCAGCATGCAAAAAATTGGTCAAAATTAAGTTGGATATGCTGATAATAACAAATGGGGATAAAATGAGAATCTGATTTAAATGATCAAGGTTACAAAACTTTTCTTTAACTCTTTCTGAGCATGTATGTCGCACAAAGTAAGAGTCACCTGGGAAGAGGGAGCCTTACCTGGGGAATGACCTTCATCAGATTGGCCTTCTCACAGATTGGATGTATCTGTGAGACATTTCCTTGGTTAATGATTGATCTGAGAGGCCCCCACACACACACTGTGGCTAGAACCACCCATCCTGAAAGAGCTCCACCCACTGTGAGTAGAGCCATCCCCGCCCAGGTAGTTCTGGGTTGTATAAACATGCCAGGGAGAACAAGCCAGTAAGCAACATCCCTCCATGGCCTCCACTTCGGTTCCTGCCTCCGAGTTCCCTACAACTTCCCTTGAGGAAGTACTATACTCTGTAAGCCAAATAAAACCTTCTTCTTCTACTAGGCTTTGATGAGAGTTTCATCACAGAGATAGAAACTAATGTAGGGCAGCCCAGTTGAGAGGAGAGAGAGAAACATCAATTTCAACAATCAAGCCTCAAAATTAAAGAAAGCAAGAGAAAGAAAGCTCAGTGGTAAGACCATTGTGTAATGCACACATGGCCCTGGCCTCCGAAGTGCAGGGAAGTGTGGTGGGTACGATGAGGAAAAATCTAAGCAAAAGACTGCTGCTGACCTGATAATGACATTGCATGAACTGGCCTTATAAACAAAAGGGATTGGTACAACTAAAGACTTCCTATACCTCGGTAAAGGGTTTATTTCATTAATCAGAAAAATAATCCATCCTGAATCTAAACTCCTTGCACTAAAAATCAAAGCACCGAACACATAAAATACAAATTGACAAGACATGTGGAAAAGCAGAAACATTTGTCATCAGAGTGAAAGTTTTTAGTATGTCTGTCTCAATAATTGATCGAGCAGACAGAAAATTTGCCAAGAATACAGATATTGTATTGCAATTGTGCAAACACAATTGAGAAAGAATTCCACAGAGGAGGCTGTACCCAACAGCAGCAGGACATAGCTTATTACAGAGCTCTCTGGAAACCCTACACAACCTCACCTATGGGCTAGGTCACTCATGGAGTCAAGGAAGAAAATCAGTAACAAGAACATAACCACACTGAGCAGAATGGAGCACACACTTAATCCCAGCACCCAGGAAGCACAGCCAGGAAGACCTCTATGAGGTTGAGGTGGAGGGAGAGAATCTTAAATCAGTAATGGCAAAATTATTCTACATAGAAATTGTAGGGGTGCGAGTTATGCAATACATAGAAAAAAGTTCCTATTGTCACTGTATGTACAGGCTCAGTGTGCTTCAGATGAAGAAGTCCAAAGGACACCAACAGAATAGACCCCATGAAGGCGGAAAATGTTAAAAGTAAGAGTAAGATGTAAGACAGGAAATAAAGTTCAATAGGAAGGAATACCAGACCCTAAAACCAGCTTTCTGAGAAAGGCTTTGCAAACTAAGGTCATCCAGGGAGCTGAGAAGATGACTCCATTGAGGAAATGCTTGCCACACAAGCATGAGGACTGAGTTCAGTTCCCGGCACCCACATCTGAAGGTCTGGTATAGCACCTGTAATCCCGACAGCAGGAGGCAGAGACAAGTATGTCCCTGGAGCTCACTGACAAGCCAGCCCAGCATCATTGGTGAGCCCTGGCTTCAGGGGGAGACCCTGTCTCAAAAGATGACGGAGAGGGAGAGTGAAAGCTGCTGCTTCCTCACATGTGTGCACAGCATGTTCAAGGACACACACACACACACACACACACACATATGCACAATACACTACACACACACACACACACATGCCATTTGCTTAAAAGACCATTTCCTTGCAGGATCAGCCTGAGCAAATCAAAGGCATGCTAGGGACAGGGGCTAGAAAACAATATGAAGAATTAAATAGGAGCCAAAATCATGGTGCTTAAACTCATGAAGAGGGGGTCTGAACAACTCCAGTGATAAATTGTAAAACTTAGACAAAATGGACAAATTCTAGAAAAATACAACTTCTCCAAGAAGCAGGAGAAAACCTAGAGAGGCTAATGACCTTTAAAGAAATTGAATTATTAGCTGAAACTCTTCCAGGAAGAAAAAGAAGAAGAAGACGACACATTCCAAATGATTTATCAGCAATTTATACCCAATGTTTTAGGAACTACTCTTACAGATCATTTTTTTGGGCGGGGAGGAGGTACACCTGCTTCAGACCATCTTAAGGGCTAGCCTAATCTTAATTCCAAAGGCAGATAAGGATAATACCAGCAAATTAAAAAAAAAAAAAAACAATTAAATCTCATGCAAAAATTAGTTGATATAAAAGTTTTTTTTTTTTCAGTAGAGAATTTCAAGATCTCAAAGCCAACATGGATTTTCTTTTCCTATGTCATAGTGTGTCACACAGAAAGTGGCTGCAGCTGTAGTGTGATCCTGGGATCCAGAGGAAGTCCTTTTCTTACACCCTCTAAAGCACATGGCTTCTGGAGTTACCGACAAAGGACAAGAGGAAGCTTGGAAAACTTGTGGGATGGGTTTAACCCCCAGGAACAGAAGTGGCTCACATTAGTGTTAGAGCCTTGACTTGTGTGCCCCACCACACACACTGACCCAGATTCATGGGTGAAGACCTGCTCTCAACAGCTAGGGAAGCACTGACCTTGGAAACAGGAACTTTGAAGATATAAAATGACTTTTAGTGAAACGCTAAGGTGAAATGAAGTTCTACGAGCGGATTCCTTAATCTGTTACGACTGGAGTCCTTATTAGCGATTGGCATCTCAACAATATGGCCGCCTAAACAAGACCAGAACAGTGGCACCAGTTGACAAGCCCACGTGGATGGGGGGAATCTGACAAAGCCCCACTCCTAAATGAGAGCTACAGGCAATCAATAGCTAAAAGGGACAGGCACTTCAGGGATGAGCCTCCAGATAGGTTATCCAATTGCAAGGGGCCATCCCTAAACACACGTGCACAAAAGCGACGCTAAATGGATTCGGCGGGTGATGGCCATATAGTCATGTGTAACAATAATAAAGAAACAGAGACCATGGATTTGAGAGAGAGTAAGTGGGCATGGAGGAGGTGGAGGAGGGTGAGGGAGGAGAGAGAGAAGGAGATGGTATAAATACAGTAGCATATACAACATTTTCAAACAACTAAAATTTTAAAAGGAAGAAGAGAGAGAGAGAGATCTAGAGAAAATGAGGTCACAGTGGGAGGGTAGCAGTCACACTGAAGGAGAGAGACCTCGAAGAGAAGGTGCTAACACCAGAATCTTGCTCTTCTAACCTACAGAACTTCAAGAGGAAAAATGTCTGTTGCTTAAGCCAAATGTTCTGCAGCACCACGGACAGAGCAAATGGCTCCTCCTCTCTCTCCCTAGCTGTCCCAGGGTCCCAACACATAGCAAAGAAAGTGTCACATAGTTCCAACACGGTGGGCAAGCTTTGAAAAATTTGCTCTGCTCTGTACCCAGGGGGAGAAAGCCATGGTTTAAACACTGCACACTATCTGCCCCACAAACACAAGTATAAAAGTCCCTACACAAAAATCTCCTATGAGTGGATTAGTAAAGGCCAACCAGCCTCACAAGAGGGCAAGCAAATGCTGGGGAGACTTCTCAGTCAGGGAAGTGCAGGACCCCACACTCGCTCATGTGTCCCAAGACCCAAGATGAGTTTCCAGTAACCATGTTGGAAGCTTACAACAGTCTGTAATTCCAATTCCCGAGGACTCTAGCACTCTCTTCTGGCCTCTTTGGGCACCTACACTCACGTGTATATTCCCACACAGATGCACACAACTAAGATGATAAAATAAATCGTTAAAAAACAAAAGTAGGGGCTGGCGAGATGACTCAGTGGGCTGCTGTTCCGAAGGTCCTGAGTTCGGATCCCAGAGACCACATGGTGGCTCACAACCACCCATAGTAAGATCTGACGCCCTCTTCTGGTGCGTCTGAAGACAGCTACAGTGTATTATGTCAGAGCGAGCAGGCCAGAGCGAGCGGGGCCCAGAGCGAGCGAGCGGGGCCCAGAGCGAGCGAGCGGGGCCGGCAGAGGTCCTGAGTTCAAGTCCCAGTAGCCACACACATGATGGCTCACAGCCATCTGTACAGCTACAGTGTACTCATATACGTAAAATAAAATAAAATAAAATAAATCTTTTTTTAAAAAAAGTAGATGGCTTCTAAGGAATAATACATGGTTCGACCTCTGCCCTGCATACACACAAATGGGAGAGGAGGAAGAAGAGAGGTGAGCAAAAGCATAAACTGTCACTTTCTAGGACAGGAAGTATGATGGCTCATAACTACTTGAAAAGTAGTGAGTCACGAGACTTCCGCTAAGTGTGGACCCAGAGCCTTAGCACTGCTTCAGCTGGCTCCTGTTGGGAAATAGATAAAGAACAAAGAAATTCCTATCTGGATTCAGCTTCCTACCTGCCAAGACATGAGAAGGTGGGGACCAACAGGGGCCAGGACCCTCAGCCTCCACTGGGGCAAGTGGATGTTGATAAAGCCACTTTAGAAAGCATTCATTCCTCTCAGGCTCAGTGACTACGCCTCCAGGAAGAGACACAGGTGCACAGAGCCTTGCACCTCAAACTTTCCCTTGCTTCTGTGTTCAAATGCCAGCACCTGAGGATGTTGTTCAGCTGGTAGAGTGCTTGCTTAGTATTCACAAAGCCCTAAGTCAAGCCCCTAGTACCGCATGACCGGTGCTGCACACCTGCAATCCCAGAGCTAGCAAGGCAGACTCCAAAGGCTCAGAGGTTCAAGGTCACCCGCGGCTCCACGTCAAATTTAAGGCTAACCTGGCACACGTGAGAGAGAAACTCAGTCTCCAAAAAATAAACAAATACTTCGTGCCACACCAGAAAAAAAAATAAAATTTTTTAAATGCAAATTCTGATGTAGTTGCTCTGGAAGCAGACTCTGAGATTCTGCATACCAGGCTGAGGACAGCACTACAAATGAATATTCATGGTGACATTTCTGATTGCCCAGACCCTAACTCCCACCAGTAGTAGACAGGGCAAATGAATTGCACAATATACATATCCTGGGATACTGCTTAGAAATAAAACGGAATAAGCCACAACTATTTCCATTAAAAATGCATGAATCCCCAAAATACATTGTGGAGTCTAAGAAGCAAAGTGTGTGTGTGTGGGGGGGGGACCTACTGTGCAGCTCCCTTACAGCATGAAGTTAGAGAGTCGAGCAGAGCTAAATTAATGGGTTGTTTAGGAAGACCTGCATGCCTGGTAAAACTTTGTAAAAGTGGGGGAGGGGTAAGACAGGGATTGCTGTGAAACTGTGGCTGCATGGAGAGATGAGGAGGAGTAAATTCACAGGAGCCTTCTCCTGGACCCGCAGTGTTCTGTTTCTCATGGCGGATGTGAATGTATGGGTGTTTTAGTTTATTATTCTTCTTTAAACCGTATGTGTACATTTTACACACTCTTTAGAATAAAAAAGTAGCAAGAAGCCTTTTTGTGTTTAAGTCCCAAATGACTTGTAAAATAAACCCAGTGAATAATAAGGAGTCTAGATTTTGAAACTCAAGGTTTGCTCGCACAGCTGGAATAAAACACCAAGCCAGGCAGCGTTGAGCTCCCTGGGAGGGAAAGCTCGGAGGACAAGTTCCTGATTCCTGTCTAAGACTCGCTGGGACAAAAAAGAAACTGGAAAGGACTGGGACTGCTCAGGAAAGACAGAGGGACACAGTAGCCCGCACCAAGGTGCAGGTGGGGAGAGAGACGGCAAGCACATTTTCTGGGGCTAGGACATCTCAGCTGCTAGCGAAGCCCTGTCTGCCCGGCACTGTCTCTTCATCGGCATGGGGAACCTTTCAAAAGAAGCCCATCTTTCCTTTGTGGAAACTCCCTCAAACCCTCTCACACACATGGCCACCACTTGTAAAGGCGCGCTCTACTGGCAGCTGCAGGAACTGCAGCCAGGGATCTTAAACCCCCAAAGCAGAAGGCATCCGACTCAAGGCCTCCTAGACAGGTGTGGTACCCTGGACAGATGCCTCACCTCCCAAAGCTCTCTGCCAGAGGCCTGCCACCCCAAGCGAGAGGGATGACATTGAATTTTAGTTGAGAAAGAAGCAAGATATAAATACATTCCGGGTGTGCTATTAGTGTCAATAATATTACTGCAATTATTCCCAGACTAGTCAGATTCAATAAAAAGCCATCGGCAACAAGCCTGAAGCCGCCAGCAGGTGGGTGGTCAGGGGAGGGGCGGCGGGGTGCACAGCTGGCTGCTGCTGAGAGCAGGCTGCTGTGACTTGGTCAATGGCTGAGGCCTCTCCAGGTGCCTGTGCCCTAACCCTGAGTCTAGAGCCTTCGAGGAACCCAACAAGGCAGCTAGTTTCACTCACATCATCAGCTCCTGTGCCAAGGAGTCTCAGGTGCAGTGCACAGGTGGGACCCAGACCCCACCCAGCAGCCCTGCTTCCCAGAAGGCTCCTGGTTCCCCCCCCCCCGCCCCCCCCCCCCCCCCGCTCCAGCACCTCTTGATCATTACAGATTGTGTGTTTACCTACCTAACATGGCTACACCAGACTCTGGATTCTCTGTCAGCACCCGACAGGAATCCACATAGCCCACAACAAAGCCCAGACTAGGGCTCATCAAAAATTCAACAGGGGGCCCCCAGAGAGAGCTCTGTTGACAGCATGAGATGTCTCAGAGGCTTGGCACAATGTGGTGGGTTCAAAAGAGAGTAGCATGAACCGGCCTTCCTTGCCTTTGCTGGCTGTGGCATTCTAGGTAAATTGCTTGACCATTCTGTGCCTCATTTTTCTCATCTGTAAAGTGGACATTATAGTGATCCTTGCTTGCCTTCCAGAGGTGTAAGTTACCAGAGAGGTCACGTGTCAACTACAGTAGTTCAAGGCAGGCACCCGTACTACTAAGGATATCAGTAATTATGAAGAAGAGACTGCGGAGTCCATGTCTCCTTGCCTTCATCCCTTACAGCACATGGCGCTGGATGCCCATGCGTGACCGCAGGTAACAGTAAGTCAGCAGGGGCAGGACTAAGGTGAAACAAGCCAGGTGACTATGGCGTATAGTTTGAGGACACAGCTCACATGCCACTCCCCAACTCTGTTCCTACTGGACAAGTTCTTTGCCTCCTCACTGTCCCCATGGGAAGTAATAAATGGATGCCAGCTACTTTTGTCAATGAACATTCCCGGGAACAATCGTCTGAGTAGCCAGCTACACAATGTGTATACAAAGAGCTCAGCTGAGCTCGCCAAAGAGGACACAGGAAGACCCTCCATGGCTGAAGAAACAAGGTTATCATGGAGGCTTTGGAGTGGGCCCTCTGCCTTCGTCAGCTCAATAATCTCTGTGTCTGCCAGATCCAGGGGGCTTCTGTAGCTTGGAAATTAAAAGCACTCTGACCACATGACAGAAAAAACAGAAAGGAAGCTGGGAATCAAGCCTTGAAGTGTAAGTTAAGAAGCTTGAGGGCGGTGGTGGAGCACACCTTTAATCCCAGCACTTGGGAGGCAGAGGCAGGCGGATTTCTGAGTTCGAGGCCAGCCTGGTCTACAGAGTGAGTTCCAGGACAGCCGGGGCCACACAGAGAAACCCTGTCTTGAAAAACAAAACAAAACAAAACAACAACAACAACAAATAATAATAATAATAAGAAGAAGAAGTTTGAGCATAAACCAAGTATGCTGGGGCAGGCCTATAATCCCAGTACTATAATCCCAGGCTGAGGCAGGGGGATCATGAGCTCAAGGCCAACCTGACATATATAGTGTGAAGCTGGAGAGAGAGAGAGAGAGAGAAAGAGAGAGAGAGAGAGAGAGAAAGACAGAGAGACAGAGAGACAGAGAGACAGAGAGAGACAGAGACACAGAGAGAAAGAGAGACAGAGAGGGGAGAGAGACAGAGATGAGACAGAGAAAGAAGAAAGAAAAGAAGAAATGGGGTGGAGGAATGGGTTGAAGGAAGAGGAGTCATGAGCGTGAGAGGAAAGATGATGATGTTGAAAGGTAGAGTAGAGATGAAAGCAAGAGGATGAGAAAGAGGGGATGAAGAGGGAAGAGGGTGAGGAGGAGGGATGAGATGATGAAGGAGGAGGGGGAGGAGAAGAAGGGAGGGCCTCCGTTTTTGATGAAACAGCCTCTTAGAAGCCACTTTTACAACACATAATGACCTTCACTTGGGCCTGCACATAAGCTGAAAGTGTGGTTCCAGGCCTTCATCCCACGCCTGTCTCCTTCCACTGTGCCTACCTAACCTCCCTCATCCCCCTCAAGGCACAGAGATGTAAGCCATCATCTCCAACCTGCAGGCACCTTGGTTTCCAGAAAGTATAAAAGCTCCAGGACACACCACTCCCTGACTCCCCCTGATGAAGACAGGTGTGCCGGATGGGAAGGCTGAGGCTGAGCCCTGGAACGGAAGTTATCAGCTGCTCCAATCAGCTGCTCCCATGAAGCAATCGAGACTTCTGCTCACTGTGCAGGACTAGAGCTGAGAGGAAGACAGACAAGACCACACCCTGACCTTGGCTGCCTGTCCCCCCTCCACACCCCAACCCTTCCTCTCTTTAAACCTAAAGCTCATGTCAAGTATCCCAAAGATAGACTTGGGGGTCCCTAGACCCCTTATCCGTCCCTCTTCTTCATGTACACTGGATGGTTTCTGTTGGGTGACATCTCTTTGCTTGGCACTTTGGGCTGGACTGGGTAGCCAAGCCTCATGGGGCTGCCAGAGCCAGGACTTCACCAGAAAAACCCAGGACCTCTGATTCTCCGGGGTTGGCCCATTTCTGATCTGGTGGTTCCCGCTTGAGAACTCACAGGCCCCACAGCCCTCTTTCATAATGTGTCTTGCTCCTTCATCTCCCAGCCTGGTTTCTCTTTCATCTGCGCTCAGAAGTAAAAGAGAGAGGGGGTCACCCAGGGCATTCCTGTGCAGGGGAATGCAAAGCAATCCACAACTGGCTCTTCTCCAAAGCAAAAGAGATAGTGTCCACTTTATTCTTAAAAAGGATAAAGCGGTTCCTTCCCCGAAGCTACTGACCTGGGACTTTAAACAAATTTGCATGGAACACTCCCGCCCTCTGGCAGCAGCCTGCCAATGTCTCCCACTCTCCCAGCTCTCCACAAAGGCCTGTATATCTTCTCCCCGGGCCGTTGCAGCAGAATTTTAAAGAGGGTTTTAGAGAGCATGTCTTGACAAGCGTTCTTCAGAGGCTTCTAAATCATAACACAGAACCGAGAGAGGCCATTTCTTTTCCCAGGCAGTGATGCACCCACCCTGCTTGGATACTTCCCCCCAACCTGGCGGGGTGAACTCAGACATAGAAACTAGAAGAAAAACTTCCACAGTCACTCTGGGCATCTTTCTCCTTGCTGTTTCTTCCCTCTCTCTTCCCACTTCCCTTTCTCGCTATCATAAAATAATAAAGCAAACCCATGTGCCTCTAAACTCCTGCGATTGCTAGAAGGGAGGGCACAGCCAGAAGATTTTTACTAAGAGGATGCAAATTCACTTACTGCTGATTTTCAAAGGGATGAAGCTGTCCCTGCCACAATATTGCTTTTCTTATCACCAAATGGGGACTTTGCTTTGTCATTTGGCAAAACTGTCAAAACAATCAGGTCTAGGAGGCTAGATGATTGTCTCTGAATTCTGACAGAACCCCAGAGGTAAATCTTAGAGGCACCTCCATCTAGGCATATGCTACCTTGGCAAGGCTGTGGGAAGTGTTGTGGGAGGAGATGGACCAGGGCTTGGAACATAAGGTCAAAGTAGGTGGCCCTCACTCCCAGCATCCTCAGCTACAGAACAATCCCAAGGATATGTAGTTCCCTCTGGGAATCCAAGATACCATACACACACACACACACACACACACACACACACACACCGAGAGAGAGAGAGAGAGAGAGAGAGAGAGAGAGAGAGAGAGAGAGAGAGAGAGAACAGAGAGAAACACAGAGAGACACACGGAGAGAGACAGAGACAAAAACAGACGGGGGATCCACAATCATCATCTGACAATCCCAGGCTCTCTTCTGAGATTCCATGGGCAGGGACTGGACTCTGGACTCAGATCTCAAGATGGGCACCATGCAGGTTAGTTTTAACTGTCAACTTGATATAACCGAGAGCCACCTGGGAAGGGAGTGTTAATGGGAAATGATCTAGGTCAGGATGCCCTGTGAGAGTGTCTGTGAGAGACTGTCTTTGGTTAGTTGATGTGAGAGGACTCTGTCCACCATGGGCAGCACCATTCCCTACTATGGGCTATATAAGAGTAAAGAAAGCCACCTGGGAAAGTACACAAATGAGCAAGGGTCCGTGCTCTTCTTCCTCTGTTCCTGAACTGTGGACACGATGCTTCCAGAGCCTGCAACAGTGTTGCTGATCTCCTGCAACAGTGGATGATAGATGACCTGAAGTCATGAGCCACATGCCCCTCCCTTCCCAAGTTGCTTTTCATCAAGGTGTTTGGCACAGGAACAGAAAAAAAATTAGGAAAGACACAAAACCCACCAAACTGCCCCACCAAGACAAGATGCATCTGGTTCTAACTGGAATTCCACATTCATAGACAAAAAAAAAGTTGGACCGCTCTGCCTTGTGGTCCCTTCCAGTCTTCCAGGTCGACAGGTGCAGAAACAGGTTCTGAGACCTTTGTGGTGAGACTGCTCTAAGGGACGCCCTTCCTTTGAGGGTGGCGGGATGGGAGATGGGAGCTACTAGTCAGAGATCCCTGAAGTTCCAAATGATAGGAAATCGACAGAAACTAGAAGGAGTTGGATTCCAACGATCAGAAAGCCGGAGGTATTTGGTTTCTATGGCTGCTGTAATTACCGCTAACCGAGTAGCTTAAAATAACACATCTTTGTTGCTTTCTATTTCAGGAGGTCAGAAGTTGGAAATAGGTTTATGTGGCTAAAGTCGACACGTGAGCTGAGCTTTATTTTTTCTAGAGTTGTCAGCAGAGAATCTTTGTCACGGCTTGCCTGCCCAGCTTTCTGAGAAAGCCCGGCTTCCTCGAATCCCCTGTCCTGTTGAAAGCTGCGACCTTCACCTCTGCCTCAGCTACTCTCTCTGCTTCCTGCCTGTAACCCTTCTGTGTCAACTGTCTGGTTATTCCTGGAGCCCACCCGAACAATCCAAGCCTCCATTTCAAGATCTTTAACAATTTTTTTCTTTTTTGTCATGTAAGGCCACACATACACAGGCTCCGGGAACAGGGGTATGGACCTCTTTGGTGGCTGCTATTCTTCCTACCACAGTGATTGACTTCAGACACAGGTAGATCTAGGGACTGATCTGGATCTTTCTCCCATTTCTACCTGTGTACTAAGCTACCTGTGCATTTGTCTTACCTCCAGATAGCACTTCAAGTAACTTCCCTCCTTACATCCAAGGAGAGCCTAGCCTGCAGTTCTAAACCACGGTAGATAGCTTGGGGCTGGGAAGTGAATCTCTCTCCTCCTTTCTACCTGTCATTGGTCTCTGTATCAACCCTTGGCATTAAATAAGGCTTGTATGGATGCTTGGGAGGAAGGGTGCTGGCAAGAGAATAACTTGGGTTTGAAGTTAAAATACCCAATTTATTTATTAATCAGCATAGGGCCCATTTTATGATCTGAGTTGGTGATGCTGGACCTTTCAGCTATGAAGTATCCTAGTGCAGTTTTTATCTCTTTCTTTGAAGGGCTAAGCCAACCACATTGAGGGCATAGGAGAAATCCCAGCTCTGCTCAGCATAAATTGTAAGTAACTCTGGCTGACCTGGATCCTCCGGGAGCCACCCATTGTTCCTGGCCTTACCCTAGAACCTTGAAGGAACCCTCATTTGGTGAGGTCAGGTGAATTTGGTCCTTCTGGACTCTGGATATAATCAGGACTTCAGGGAATTCTTTTAATTCTTAGTCTCTTATTTTCAGGAAGGCTGCAGAATTAGAAACGCCGACCCCACTAAGGACCTGTAGCTACAGTGACCCTGCATCTCAACTTGTCAGGGACAATGTTGATGCTCCTGTGGTCCTAGAAGACCTAATTGTTCTCCTCCTCATCCCCTAAGAGACCCGTGTTAGAACAATGAATGTGTGACTACCCCAACAGGAACAGAACTGGAAAGGGATTGCTCTTCTCCCTCGACTAGCCAGTGTACCATTAGCCTGGGTAGGGGCTTCAAAGCTACACCCTAGGAAGAACTCCCCCAAAACCACAGTTTCCAGGTTTCCTTGTGCTAGCTTCCAAGCCCAAGAATGAGCAGGCTGGGGCGGGACCCAATGGTTTGCCTGGCACACTTGAGACACCCAGGTTGCATCCTCATCCTTAGTCCTGCAGAAGCAAATGGAATCAACACAGCCCAGGATTTCACACATTCCTCCTGCTCTAAGGCACTGGGGAGCTTGTGGGTGGCTTTCTTGCAGCCTTTGCACATGGCTGCTGAGTTGGCTGGGACCTGTTCTCACTACACCTTCACCCAGATCTCTGTTGGCTCAGGAAAAACACTTTTACAGCATTTCCTTGGGGTTATTTGTGGGAATGCCTATTTCAGCATACAATCAAAAATTGATCCCCTCTCTCTCCCCCCCTTTCTTTCTCTCTCTCTCTT
>JADRCD010202034.1:8186-34884 GCA_019843815.1 Montemys delectorum | reverse complement strand
TGTGAATGTGTATGTGTTTGTGTGTGTATGTGTATATGTGTGTGTGAATGTGTATGTGTGAATGTGTATGTGTTTGTGTGTGTATGTATGTGAATGTGTATGTGTGTGTATGTGCATCCACCCTCACCTGAACACTTCTTGTGATTTTAGAAACGCACACACAGTTCAAATGAAAGAAGCATCTCTGATTCATCACTCCACCCCTTGTGGTACAAATGAGGTCCAACATCCACGCTGAAACCTGGACTCTCCACCTTAAAGGCAAAAGAGCAGATGGTGTGGCTGTTGGTCACACCCGCTGATGAGGGCTTGCGTGTGTGTGGGGGGGGAGGGTTGTTGCTCTGTTGAGATGAGACACTGTATCATCCAACACATCCTCATTTCTCCTAATAGAGTAGCATATGTGGGTTTGTGTCTGCTGTTCAGAGCCTTTATCTCTGCCCGCTGCCTAATTAGAGAAAAGCACATGCTTCCACCCTACTGTAGGTCTGGAGGATCAAATTCCTCACCCATTACTTTAGACTAAGGAAGCAGAAGGCTGGCCTGTAGTGGGACAGGGAGGGGGCTGCATGTATATGCTGAGTACCTTGTGTCCTGAAGGAAGGACGGTTTGCACGTCCCTTTGATGTGTGCCCCAGGCATCAGGCAACAGCAGTACTCAGCCTAGAGCACCAAAGTGGCTAGCCCTAGCACAGCTATCCGACATGGGGTCCCTACAAAGGAGATTCCTGTGAGTCCCTAGAGACTCTGAGAAGGCAGCACTTACTAGGTGGAGACCCATGGGGTCCTTTTACTTAATTGATCAAATAAGAGAAAGTGCACAGAGAAGGGAGAAGCAAGCAAGGATGCTTGTACCCCCAGGGGCCTCAAGTCAACGACCTTTAGCACTGGCTGAACTTAGGAGTAGTACATAGTTCCCTTGAAATTCAGACTCTTGGGCTCCATCTCAGCTCTGCGGAATTCAAAGCTCTGGAGGAAACGCCCAGATACCTACCTACATTTTCAAGAATCTGGAGTCATGAGCTCAGGCTTTGAAGTTAGGCTGCCCCATGGCCTGGTTGGGCAAAAGATCTCCTGTGCCCACAGTGTGTGCACCATACTAGTGTCCACCTGGATCAGTTAGCTTCATGTTTCTAGAATAAAGTAACTCAGAAAGGAGAACTTCCATATAATAACTCACGTGTAAGGGAAGAAGGAACAGAAGCTCACAATTCTGAAAGCTCCAGTCCAAGATCACAAGGACTCATGACTTTGGGCCTCTGCTGGGAGGTGCCAGATGGCAGCAGCAAAGGGTGCGTGGTACAGCAAACTGTTCACTTCATGGCCAGGAAGCCAATAACTAAATATAAATAAAGATGGACCACCTGCTGGGGTCCCACAATACACCTCAAGTGAATACTTCTATGTTCTAAAGACGTCCCACAAGAGTCCCCAACCCAGGCTTGCAAAAATTCCTGTCACACCTATAGTGCCACCCTGAAAACAAATATATTGAAACATTGGTCTCTGAGGGATACTCATCCAAACCATAGCATCAATTTGTGCAGAAGTTATCCTATGCAGAACTTTAAGCCTGTTTTTTTTTTTTTTTTTTTTTTTTTTTTTTTTTTTTTATAAACAATGCCCCCAACCTGCTCTAGGCTTGGTTACTATCAGATCTTCTAGAAATGACAATGTCAAATCAAATGGCTACTCCAGCAGCTCTAGGCTCTATGACGTCTGGCAGAAGTGCTTAGGAAATCAGACCAACCACCACTATGTTTTCCATCTTAGGGAGCCCGGTTCCCACCTGAACCTGGGCATATGCATGAACTGTGACACACAATAGCTTTCCCTTCTCTCATGGAAATCCAGTTATAAAGATGCTGAATCTTACTGCTTTTAGGGCTGAACTCTTTCTCCCTGTCTGAAACGCTAACCCTTAATACCTGTAAGTGTGACTGTGCTTGCATATATAGACTTTGCAGTTCAACCAACAGAGATGAGTTCCCCTAATCCAGTGGAATGGCTCTCATTAGGAGATGGATATATTTGAACACAAAGAAAGGTTTGTTCAACTGGGTATGGTGGCACATGGTGGCTAATTATCTGAGTAGTAGAAGCAGGAGAACCAGAAATTCAAGATCATCTTTTGCTTTATAACAAATCTGACACAACCCGGGTTACATGAACCTCAGTGTCACAAAATCCAACCAACCAACTAAACAAAAGCAATCACAACGAAACTCAAAAGTCATGTTCAAAGAGAAGACACTGTAAAAACCCAGGAGGAATCTGTAATCCAAAGAAACTATGCAAGCTCCTAGACTCTTTCCCTCTCAGTCCTCAGAAGGAGCCAGTGCTGATGAACCTCACGGTTGGACTTCGAGATTCCAGAACAGCAAGATAATATATTTCTCTTACTTAAGCCACAGGTTTTTGTTTGTTTTGTTTGTTTGGTTTTTTTTTTTTTTTGTCTTTTTTTCTTTTTTCTTTTTTGTCTTAGCAGCCCTGGGAATGAAAGTGTACAACAACCCACAGTTGCCTACCCGCTCCTGAGGCTGTCAAAAGCCTGGAATTTCCAATTTCTAACTTTCAAATGTCCTGAAATCTGTGTCCAGGGCATGGCCTGCTGTATCCCAGCAGGGATGATGGCCCTCCTGGACCAGCCACAGTGCTACTCATGGGAGGAGGAGGCTGCACACTTTCCCTGGCCTTTCATCTCCAGGAGAACGGGACTAAGCGAACAGCCCCTCCCTTCCTGTGTTCATGCCTGCTGTGCTAAGTGGCTCCGGATGGCTCTGGGGCACTCAGCAGACCCAGAGCTTGCTGCCCACCAAGTACAGAAAAATCAAAACCTTTGGTAGTCATTTCTCTGCAGCACGATTCACATACAGAGCAACAGCAAATGGTTCTGGGAATAAAAGACAGAGGCACTCCCCTCTAGGGTTTCAGCTTTAATACAATCAAGCCTTGGCAAGTCTATGCTGCCCTGACAGGCTGGTGGAAGGTAGGCAGCTGAGTGCTTGGCAGAGAGTCAGTTCCAAGCCTCACTTCCATTAGTGTGGGGGAGGCTGTGGCAGACATGGCTGCAGGATCTTTGTACTAAGCAGTGAGGAAATCTGCTAGGCCACACCTCAGGGGGTGGGCACTAGAGGCTAGGTACTAACAGAAGTGGAAAACTAGAAACAGTGAGCTCACCCCAAAGATTGTTCTCAGGACTCCTCACAATTCCTCAGACCTCAACAATACAGAACAATTGATTCATTCTCTCTCAGTTCAAATCCTGTTACTATCACATACCTGCTTGGTGACCTTTGTTTCCACTTTTAGATAACAAAGAGATAAACAGAAACTGTTTGAGACCATTCAAGCGATTATATACAATAAGCCTCAAGGGTTTCACAGTGTCCAACATTGCTCAACTATGGCATCCAGTGGTGACTGCAATCAACCATTATCAGGTCACCCATAAATAACCCAATTGACCAGTATTTAGTCCAAAATAACTGCCAACTGACAACAGAGTTAGCAATCATCAACAGAGCAGAAACTGGCTCTTTCAATTTAGTCCCCCAATTTCAAAACCCTGTTCACCACATTGTCAAAGATTAAATGACAGTTTTCTGGGGTCTAGTTTAAGCCAGTGTGGAACCCTGGTTCTATGAGGAGAGAATTTCCAACAGTTGTAGAGTTCAAAGAAGTCTGTGGAGGATGCCCAGCCCTCTTCAACCACATAGACACAGTCCTGTTCAGGTTATCTGTCAGCTCATCCCCTTCCCCCTTTTCTTGGAAACATTGAAGTTCTTAAGTGCCTGGTCCCCAAATTATAGGTGTGTAACTCAATTTACGTCAATACGGTGAGAACGGCAGCCATCTGAAAAGACTGAAGTAATTTCTCTCTTCCTTCTTATTAAAAGTAAAGGCAAATGGATGAGCAACGTGCCATCTGAGGCTCTGGGATGGCGTCCTCCTGCCTTTAACTATCTCTGAGACACTGGCTGGTCCATTACAGACAAGGTTTTCATCGTGTGTGTGTGTGTGTGTGTGTGTGTGTGTGTGTGTGTTCAACTTCCCTGTTATTCAAGTTTTATTAAAAAAGGGCTTTTCAGGTCCTTGTGTCTTCTGAGCAGGAGCACATGGCTCTGTCCGTAGGAACCTTCTCCCTTACTCAGAGCCTGTAGTAGCAGAATATAACGTAACTGGGCCAAAGCTTGGATCTCTCCACTTTCTGCCACCCTAAAAGCCTGTAATCATTAAACAATAAGCAGCTACGGCCCTTTACTCCAATTCCCAAGCCCAAATGGGAGCTCACAGGTGGCCAGAGGCAAAGTGGGTTTCCTGCTCTATGCTTAGATAGGCATCAAGACAAGGGGGAGCCTACCATGGTATTTTCTCAAGGGAAGAACTTCCGAACTCTGAAGCCCTACCAGGACTACCTTCAATAGAAGGACCACCTTCAACATCCGGCCGAGGTCAGGAGCAACTCATTCTTTTGGAAGGCACCTTAGCTGGGGCTCTACTAACTATGCCCCAGATTTGGCTTCAGCCCTGGAGACTCAGGCTCTAAGTCTGCTTGCCCAAAAGAAATCCATTAACGGTACATTCCTGAGGCTCTGGCTCCATAAAGCTTACCATCCAGGGTTAGCTTGCCTACTAGTTGATTTCCCACTGCCTTCTGCTGGTGCTCAGCCTAAACTCCAAGGCCCACCTGACCTTCTGACTCCATTTTCTCCTTACTGGATAGTTCTGACATTTTTCAAGTCTCCTAAGAGTAGTTCTGCTGAGAGGCTGGAGAGGCAGGGGACCCCTGGTTTCACACCTGTCACCTGTGAAGATGTTTTGCTCCCTCTGGGATGATTCACTCAATGTCTCATTCATTCTGACACTTAGCAGCTCACACAGAGGTTCTTGTTACAGAGCCTCCCTCTGGGGCACTTCGGGCTTCCAGGGTGAAATACCCTTTCTTCTCTCTGTGCCTCCCTCTTACCAAGGCTAGCCTAAGACCTTGTGCAAAACAGGCTTGTTTGCATGCAGTGGTGGTCTGAATAGGCTTGGCCCATAGGGAGAGGCACTATAAAAAGGTGTGGCCTTCTTGGAGGAAGTGTGTCACTGTGGGGTGGGCTTTGGAGGTCTCCTTTGCTCAGGCTCCACCCAGGATGGAAGAAATAGTCTTCCCCTTCCTGGCTGCCTTTCAATCAAGATGCGGAACACTCAGCTCCTTCTCCAGCACCAGGTCTGCCTGGACACTGCCATGCTTCCCTGCCAGGATGATAATGGACTGAACCTCTGAAACTAAGCCAGCCCCAATTAAATGCTGTCCTTTAAGAGTTGACTTTGCCTTGGTCATGGTGTCTCTTCACAGCAATGGAAACTCTAACTAAGACACATGCTTACTGTAAAAATATTACAGTTGCCATAAGAGTTGAGATAGAAGAGCACAGACCAGAACTTTCAACGAGGAAGTCACCTAGCCTGTTCTTGCATGATAGTACCTCACAGCTATTGTCACTTACTCGAGTCATATCTGTAGAACGAGCTATTGCTTAGTGGTGTGAGCAGGTGACTGGCTCTGCTCATTCTAGAAGTTCTTTTTCTAATAAATGGCAAGCAATGACTTCATGATTATATTTCTCTTTTTGTGGTAACATTGGAATGGTTCCCCTAACAGACACTTATTTTTTTTTTTATTACTATTACGAGTTTTGAGACAAAACTGTTTCAGTATACAGCCCAGGTTAACCTTGAACTCATGATCTCCATGCCTTTCTTTTCTAAGTACTGGGATTACAGGCATGTACCACTGTACTTGGCATTTTTACAAAATACATTTCTTCAGGATGGGACAGCCTCCCAGGAATGAGGGCACTGTCACTTTGCAGATGACTAAACTAAGGACTGAGAATAAGCTGTTTGCACTGAAGGTTCAAGGAGAGCCAAGATAAACCCAGAAATGTTGTCTCTGCTATCTTGAGCTCTTTCCATGCAACTCTGCCTGCATGTCATTGATTGAAGTGGCATATCATCCAGAAAGAAAGATCCCTGTGTAATTTTTCATTTCTCCAGGCTTTCTTCCAATCAGTTTAGGACAGCTTCATCAGCAGGCTGAATGCGGAGCTCCAACTATCTCTTAGGCCAGTGTCTTAGCCCTCACCACTGTCTGTAGCCTGGCCTAATTAACTAACCCACCATAACTATGGTTATAAACCAGGGCTCTTTTTTTCTTCAGTGCAATAGCCATCATTGTGAAATTTCAGAATAACTCATTAAAACATTATCGTATGTCTCCTCTTTAAGCCATACTGTCAATTGCTATGTGGGGCTGATGGTAACTGAGGATGATACGTCTTGTATGGTAGGGGGTTCCCCTACCACATGGCTACACAACATTCCTCCAGGACATAAATGCAGGGGACGGGGGAGCAAGTGAGAAGAACCAGAAGGGTGATGAGAGTAAGGCTGTAGACCGTCCACCGCACTGAGTTCCCAGAAGAGCTCCCAGGGGAACTTAACAGAATGCTGAAATACTTGCATTTCATTTTCTAGACAGCAGGAGCCATAAGCACACAGACTCTATAAGCCCAATCTGGAAGAAGTCTCAAAGACAATGTTTTTCACTCATCCATCTTAATGATTGACATACTGAGGCCCAGAGACAGGAATGGGCCTGCCAAAAGTCACATGAGTAGCAAATGAGAGTTCTAATACAGATGGGCTAAGGGTGGAAATGGATAAGTGTATAGGGGCATGCACCAGGTGGGCAATGCTGACAAGTTAGGCGTAGAGTCTATGTGCTTATAGTAAACAAAGCAGAGACATCTGAGAAGAAATTCCTACTGGAGAGGCAGGTGGAAAGGGCTGGCCCAGCACCTCCCGCTTTATCTGTGCCCCACTCAGAATCAGCTCTTGCACCAGGTTGCTTCAGGTTGTATGGGCATCTTTAATAGTGTTAGCAACCCAGTAAGAAAAGGACCACAAATGCTGTTGAGATAGAGATTAAGGTTTTAGAGAAGTTTGATAACCTCCCTAAATGCACACGAGCCTGATGTTGAATGAAATTCTGTGAGAGACCCAAATCCAACCTCTTCGTGCTTAGCTGAACGTCCTAAACTTAAAGTGTTGCTAAAGCCAGGAATGAAAGCAGAGTGGCTGTTTTTCACCTGTGTATAGCTAGTTTTTTCTCCTGCCTGTATCTGCCTGTCTCTGGAGGAAGGGCAAAGTGACCTCTCTATAGATTTTTCTCACCATAAAAAGCAATTAAGTTCCCCTGGGAGCCGTTTAGATCAGAAAAATCCAGCTTGTTCTCCGGGAAAGGCATTGCAGGTCAACAGAGCTAATGGTGACATCTGAACTCCTTCCCTGACACGGCAGCATCCGTGACCACAACATTTCTTGTCCACTAGTCACAGACAACTGCTCATCTAAGCAAAGTAAAATCATGAATAAGCCTCCCTGAATAGACAGCACATCTTCTTGTTCCATGCATAGTTGGGTTTCAGATTGTTAATGAGCTTTTCCTCTAGGACAGGAATTTGCATCCTTCCCCCCCCCCCCCGTCCTTCTCCTTGAGTTTGTACTGATTCTGGTTCCTCCTGCAGCAGCACCACACAGCACAGCATTCCTGGGCGTTTTCTACTACAACATCTCTGCTCTACCTTCTGCTGATGGTCCTCCATGGATCGCATTCACCCACTTGATTCAACGTTAAGATATCTCAGGTGATAATCTGCCTGTTCTTCTGCCAGACAGGGATCCTGTCCCTGCTTTCAAGGCCCTGCACAGTTCTGGTTCTATCTACTTCTTTTTGCCACTGTGTTTTTGTTTTGTTTTGTTTTGTTTTGTTTTACTCTATGTGTTTATTTTGCTTCCTCACTGGGGCAGAAAAAGGATTGATTCATGTCTACATACCCAGAGCATATTAGACAACATTGAATGTACTTCTGAAGAATAAACAGACAAATAAAATAACAAGTTGGTGAATTCCAACGAGCACTGTAGAGGTTTAGAGGGAAGAGACACTGTGAGATTTGGCCTTCTGACTGGGCTGAGAAGTGAAGCTTAAGGGCAAGGCTCCATCTTTGGAAGGAGACAGAAGGAGGGGGTCAACATTAACCATGGGCAGAAACAGAAGTAAAATGTCATACGGGGCATGGTGGAAACCTCAGTTACCATGGCTACCCTGTTAGTGTTATGGGATGAAACTAGTTAGACATAGGACAGAGCCCAAATTACTGAGTTCCATGACCATTCTATATGATGTCACTGTACAGACTGGGAAAAGGTTCCCCTTTGTGTGGATGTCAACTTAAAACCCTGTGTCTGAGAAAATGGCCAGTGATTTTTGAGTCAAGGAAAAGGGACCTTTCTTTTGAGAGATGCAGCCCAATATCTGATGTTCTTTGGGGGAGCAGAACCAGTGACAGATGTTACATCTGAGGGTTAAGATGAGGAGGTATTTTATACAATGCTCAACATGCACAATTGTGTGAAGATGCCCAACCTTGCAAGGCTTGGCTAGAAGTCAGGCCAGACAGATAGCTAGAACCAAATTCTTTGTATAGAACCTGGATATTTAGAGCTACATATTTTTTTAAAAAAATAAATGAATTTACTATTTATTTGTTTGTGGAGGGGAAACTGGGGCCTTTGATAACAGATAAACACTCTACTAATGAGTCACACTCTCAACCCTATTGGCCTTTGTTTCTGACACCAAAGCTGCACCTCTGTATTGCCCTATAGAAGTCTTCATACTGGGAACTCAGTCTTGGTGTGGCCCTGCAAACAGAGCCAGAGACAAGAAGTTGGTCTGGGTGATTTACCTGAGGGCTGATTTAAGGAAAAGGACAGAGAGAAGAGCAAGGAAAAGGAAGATCAAACCACCCAGCGATGCACAACTAGCTGCTTATTTTTGTGGATAAGCTGCAGTTCCATCCTGTAGAGCACGGTTTGGAAAAGCACACAAAGTGCAAATTGAAAACCTCCGTCTAAAGGGCCACTTGATTGTTCACCACTTGTATTTTCCCAATCCTGAGTTAGTTAAGGGTGGTCAGTAGGAACAGCCCTTCCCAGGTCTGCGTAATACACTAGTGCAAAGGGAGAGGGCGAGCGTATGGCAGTGAACCGGCTGTTGTGAGCGCTAGCCTGCCATCAGGTGGATTCAGTGGTCACCATGACTACTGAAAACATCTAGTTTAGCTTAACTGTGAGCCACGGTCAGCAGTAGGAACTTCCTTATGGGAAGAACTGAGAAAGATGGGCAGCCCCTCCAAGCATCTCCCTCCCAGAAGAAGCTGAAAGTACGTCTCCATTATCTATCCCTCCAGTGGTAGCCAGCATCACTGGATCTGTGAAAGGCACCTTCAGCCTTAAACGCACTGGTTGTGCATCCTGCTGGCACTCAGGGGCCATCACGGCTCTTCAGGGCTACTCATGCCCAAGTAGGGATAGACTCAAGATTGGCTTTGGCTCTTTGGTGACCTTAAATAATTCACTCAGCGTTTTATGGCAGGCATGGCTGTGTAAGCAGTATTCCTCAGTATCCATTAAAAATGAGGAACATTTATATTTTAGTGGCACGCAGCCACAGGATTCCCATGACTGTTTTTTTCTGAGGTTGATCCACGAACACAGGAAGCAAAAGAAGTCCGTCAATCAGACTGTGAATCTCAACTCCATAAATGTGATCTACAGTGCTCATACGAAATCGGAGGAAACATATTTTTTTTTTTTTTTTTTGAAGTTGAGCTGAATTTTCCTTTTTCAGTCACTAAGGGCTAGGAAATGCTTTGTGAATACTTGGATCAGCAGTTCCCAACCTGTGAAAAAGGACTCCTTTGGGGGGTCAAATGGCCCCCCTTTCACAGTGGTCACCTAAGACCATCAGAAAACACAGATACTTACATTATGATTTACAACAGTAGCAAAATGATATTTGCAAAGTGCCAATGAAAATAATTTTATGGTTGTAGTCACTACACCAGGAGGAACAGTATTAAAGGGTCTCTGGTAGAATAGATAGGCTGAACCACTGTCCTAGAGTCCACCTGGAAGTAGATATTGTGAGCATGTTCTAACCAAGGGCAGGCACCAGATCTCAGAATCAAGCAGGTATATATGAAGTATATTGATGTGTGTTGAGGACAAAAGAGGAAGCCACAAGGACCCACTAATAATGCACATAGGGAAACCAAGACCCTCTGACGTTATGTGTGAAATCAATGGTAGATCTACAGCAAGAAATTAGGTCTAGATTCAGTTAGTGGTCTTGAAAATTCTGTACTAGCTTCCTGGGGAAACACCAGGCAGACTATCTGAATTTATTGGGTGCATTCTACATATGAAGCAGTGTTTGAAGACTTTTTTGACACTATGACTCATTACCTGCTCACAGAGACCCTGTGAGAAAGGACTTCTCTTATTTGCATTTTATATGTAAGGAAACTGAAGACAGGAGAGGTTAGGTAATGTGTATGAGGTCATTCAGCAACAGAGGCAAATTTATCTTGAGATTGCTCAAGTC
Source organism: Montemys delectorum (assembly GCA_019843815.1). Taxonomy (NCBI): domain Eukaryota; kingdom Metazoa; phylum Chordata; class Mammalia; order Rodentia; family Muridae; genus Montemys; species Montemys delectorum. Next base: position 24,383 of record JADRCD010202034.1, on the reverse strand, counting down.
TACTGGCTTACACCTTGTGTTAATATGCTTCTCCTAAGAATTCTCCATCTCCTATGTTTCCAGGAAGACTCCAACCACAGATAATATTAAAAGTTGTCCCGCAGGGAAATGTTTTTCATCCCATCCACATTTACCTCTCCTGGGGTCTCTAGTTTCAGTAGAATTGAAGAAGAGGAGGAATGAGAACCATGGGAAAGTAATGAGTTCATGATTCCAAAGACTCCCAGCAATTCAAATAACCCAGTGGGGAGAGGAATGAAGGAGAGGCTCTGTGAACAGAGAGGCTTCTGCGACAGGTGCAGAGGCTGAGTCTGAAGAGTGAATAGGCCCTGGCTGAAAGGGAATGGTCTGAGTGCGGCTGTTGGATGCCTTCCTGAGAGCCGTGGACAGATGTATTCACTTATTTTCCGGAAGCCAGGGCATATCCATCTGCTTTGATTGGTCTGGGAACTTACCAGTTCAGGCTCATGAAGATAACTTGTGGCTTTCTGAAGAAGTGATACCAAAGAGCAAGGTCAAGTCACTGAAGGAAGGCAGGAGAGACACCCACAGCGCGTGCTAAGTCAGCTTTTCATTTCCTTGAGTCTGAGATGACTTTAGAGTGTGGGGTTAAAGGACAACTGGCCTGGAACGACATGGGGGATCCAAGCCCTCCTCCTGACAGCTTAGCTTTTAGTGAGTATAACTGCTAGGTTTGTAAGTGTCGCTTCACTAATCAGTGTGCTAGTGGCTAAGGACAAGCGGAGCATAGTTGGAAACAATCACCTTACACCCAGTTCTTCAGACCCCAGTGCTCCAAGAATGAGCAGCAAAGGAAAGAAGTCTGTTGAGTGTATGGCACTCCTGGCAATTAGCTCCCACCAAGCACTAGTTGAGTTATGGAGATAAAGTGGCTTGCCCATGGTCACACACCTGTCAGTAGAGCCAGGATTTGAACACGCATTGTTTGACACATTGTCTGACTCCAAAGCCCACATTCTCTGGAGTATACCAAGTAGTGAATCAGAGTTGTTTGATGACTCCCTTTTCTGAGGTTTGAAGAGAAGTATAAAGAAGACCTCAAATTGAGTCTAGTGGGACATCGATCCTCTCTCAGTATAAGAAGGCTTGGGTCCCTGAAAGGCATGAGGATGCTTCATAAACTGCATGTTGCTGGGGAAACAGAAAAGGCTCTGAGTGTGGAGTAATGCGTATGATGTGGAGAGCCATACTCGGATTTGTTACCATAGTGTGAGGCTGAGCATGAGACGCTGATTAGACACACTACACTTAGCTTTACCACTAATGTTTCTGTTTTCTCCATAGGAAGTAACTCTGGCTCATCCTTCCTCCCTCTCCCTACCCCCTCCCCAAGTCTGTATATGTATGGTTAGCTCACCCTCAGTGTCCATCTTCTCTGTACTTTCTACCATTTCCTTAACAATACCAATCTGTTTGCAAGAGCTACATACTTGATCACTTTAAAAAGTAGTGGGTTTTTTTTTGTGCTGTGGGTAATCTGATTTAATCACATTTTTAAAAGTTATTTTTCAGGGCAAATGGTTTTTTATTAATCTTAGCAATGATGGATAAAAGGTCAGGTATAAAATATTTCACATCTAGGAAATTGACCTTTAACTTTTAAAAGAGATGTCTAGTGCAGGCATGGTTATAGAGGTCAGTTTGAGAAAATGTCACACCAAATTGCACAGGTCATGGAGAGCTCTCTCTGAAAGCACAGGAACAGGAAGAAAGCTGCAGGCTCTAGTCAGCTTTGAGCTTTTCCTCTTAGGCCCCACAACATCAGTCATGGCATTCAGGACCATGGATAGCACCATGACAACTCCTCCTTCATGATGAGGACAGCTGAGGGGAAAAGATGGTGACCCAGGAAATCAAGAAGAGTCCATGTGTAAGGACATCTACAGGCAATGATTAGCTGAGTTTTGATCCCTGGAACCCACATAGTGGATGGAGAGAACCCACTCTTTCAAGTTGTCCTCTGGCCTTCACATATTAGTATACACACATATTAATATATATTAATATTAACTATATTAATATTTTATTTATATATATTACTTGTAGTTATCCTCCCTCCCTGGAGAAGCCTTTCTCTCAAGTTCTTGAGTCTTTGGAAGGAATCCACCATAGCCCTAAATTTCATATCTAACTATGTCTTAGTATGCCAGTATCCACATTCCTTAAGTAATTTGAGCCCAGGAAGAGCCACAGCAATGAAAAGATATGCACAGGAAATTCCTAGCACTGTCATGGTTAGCTTCTTCTTGGCGTCATAGATGTATAAGATAGTAAAGAGCCTTGCAGGACTGTGATAATTAGCAGAACAATCGTCTTAGAGAGCTTCAGGTCAGCACACACGAACTCTGAAAAATGTCACCCTCCTATTTTGCCAAGCCTCCTTCCCAAGTCCACCCTGCAGAAGCCATGTGTAGGTGATCAGGTACTAATTCATGAAATGATTCAGACAGTGACAGAATTCATCCTGCCATAGACAAGCCCTGTTTGGGGAGTCTTAGGAAGCCAGGAAGTATTCGGGGCTCAAAAGAATAAAAGTGACTTTGCAGGTACAGCATGTGGAATGTGAGGACTAGTTGAATATGATTTTTGGAGGATGAGGTCCGACACAGTCAGTGATGGCCACACTGCTCTGAGCTAGCACTTCTTGACTTTACTACTCTATTGTAGGGGAGAAGAACAAAGAGAAGGTGTATTTTTGGTCCCTGAGAATCTCTGATGTGGGTAAAATAGGAGAAGGGGGTGCCCCTGAGTAACCTAGTGCTGTGAGTGTGAGACATCCCCCAAGGCCAGTGGCCTTGTTTTGCAGCCTCTATGTGGGGACTCACTAGGGCAGTGGGTCACTTGTGGGAGGGCCTTGAGGTTTAATAGTGCCTCTCTGCCTCTTATTGAGGGCAGATGCAATGTGATTAGCTGCCATGAGTTCTTGCTGCTAGGCCTTTCTCACTATGACAAACAGTCATTCTTCCCCACCTGTGAGCCACAACCAAATCTTCCTCCCTTCAGTTGCTTCTTCTTGGGTATTTGATCACAGCAGTAAGAAAACTAGCTAAACAGCCTGCAATGAGAAATTTTGTTCCCTAGTTATACTCCACAATGGCCTCTGACAATTCTACCCTATACTCCTGACCTATCTCAACAAGTTTCTTGTTTGGGGACCATTCTCAGTTCCTTCCTTGCTTCATAACCAAAGTAAGTCTTCCCTAATAATGTCACATGCTAATCCTTTTTAATTTAGCCCATGTATTAGCGGTGGCTTCTTCAGTCATGTTTTTGATGTGCTTGCATTCTCAGAAGAGTCCCTAAGCCTATATTCCTATGGGTCCTTTCATTGTAGTTTCACTTGTAGTTGATATGATGTGGTCTCAGGGCAGATAGGTCCTCTACCTCTTCCCTTACTTTTTCAATAAATCTGTTTAAAATTCATGAGATGAGGAGTGCACAGAAAGTCTAGACTACCTCTTACACTGATTTGGAAATAACAGAAATATATAAATATACATGTATGTCCAGGCCAAGTAGGTATTCTCTGTGGTCAAGCTATGCATCATTATTTTTCAAAAACTTGGTTTTCTTTCTGTGGATGTAAATAACAGAAAAGAGAAATCGGGTGATCAGCCTTCCACAATCCTTCGAAGTTTATTGTCTGTGTTTGTTTACTTCTGGTGCCATATTCTTCTACTGCATATAATTTTCTATCTTTGCTTCCTTGAGTGGAAACATTGTGGGGTATATGCATCATTATATTATCCACTCAACAATGTGTAATAACATGTCTACATGTTACATAAAATTATTTTCATTATTATAGATGTAGGAGGGTATGATATTGATTATTCTAGTGTTCTACTATAAAGTTAAATTCTTTTCTTTTATAAAGAACTTACACTCCAGGTGGTGGTGGCACATGCCTTTAATCCCAGCACTTGGAAGGCAGAGGCAGGTGGATTTCTGAGTTCAAGGCCAGCCTGATCTACGAGTGAGTTCCAGGACAACCAGGGCTATATAGAGAAACTCTGTCATGAAAAACCAAAAAAAAAAAAAAAAAAAAAAAAGTAAAGGGCTGGTGAGATGGCTCAGTGGGTAAGAGCACTGATTGCTCTTCTGGAGGTCATTAGTTCAAATCCCAGCAACCACATGGTGGCTCACAACCATCTGTAATGAGATCTGACGCCCTCTTCTGGTGCGTCTGAAGACAGCTAAATTGTACTTACATATAACAATAAATAAATTAAAAAAAATAGAGAAGAACTTACACTACTGTGGTCATGTTTACATTAAAGTGTGACTATTGATAAGCATGATGCCTCTTGAAGAATTGAGCTCCATCTAACTATATTTAATATGCAGCAAAATTTTCTTGTAGCTCTAATGCATGCAATAATACTCTCCAAATTGGTACGGAAGACTTGGAAGTTCCGAGCCTTAACCTTACCATGACTCTGTATTTGGAGCGCTATGACAGACACTCTTATCCAGGGACCTACCACAGATCTACTCTTCCGTGTTTTGAGGGGCAGTATCTAAGCCATTGACCCCAGGAGAGATCTGCTTATATGCACTGCCTTTGAGTGTCATGAGAGGAGGGTGAGAGTTGGAAACTGGAGCAACCATTTTGGGAAAAAAAAAAAAAAAAGCATGGGGTTTGTCTAAGAACAGGAACCAGCAAGAAAACATAGATCGTTGGTTAATGCTAATGAGGTATTAATTCAACTCATCCTTAGCTGTCCTACCATCAAATCTCATATTAAATAAGAGAACATTCTTTGCTTATTGTTTCCAAATGGCTTGGGCTTTTTGTTATTGGCTGAAAGTATCTTTTTAAAACATTTTCATACAATATAGCATGGTCATATTCTTTCCCCTTTTTCAAGTCCTCCAACATCACACACATACACACACACACACACAGCATAACAACAACAACAATACAGCCCAAAACAAAATGGAAGAAAACTCTAAAAACTGGAATCCATTTTGTATTGGTCAACTATACCAGAGCACGCAGCCTGCTTTGGGATGTAGTTGATATACCTAGTGCCACTCTACTGAACAATCTGATTTTTCCTCTCCCAAAAGCTACCAATTGCAAATAACTTTTTGATTAGGGGTTGGGGGGGGGGAGGACTTTGTGCCTAAATCTCCTTCTCTGTGCTGAACTTTTTTCTGGTCTGAGCTAATGCAGGGAGCCTGTAAGAGCCAGAGCTGATGGACAACTCCAAGGAAACAGCATCTTCCAGACACAGAGCTGATGCACATGTGAAGCCACGCGACTGTGACAGCACTCATTAAGATCTGTGCTGAAAAAATACCAGCAAGAACCCAGAAATCCATGGCTGATAAAGTCTGCTCAGGTAACAGACTCCTCCCATGCTGGAGTTTTCTCTTTAGTGCCCAGTAGTCAATGTTCTTATTTTCTCAAGCGCAGCATCCACCCTGTGGTGCTGTTAACAAATGTAATACATAAGGAAAAGAATTACAAATATTTATGGCTGTAATAACTTCCCACCCCCCAAAAGGGGGCATGGACCACATCATTAGAGAAAATCAACCCAGCATGTGGTATGCTTTTTATTTCTCCCTTGGATTTTAATTCGGATAATGTACACGGCATTCTGGGGATGAGACTCTTCTGCTTGGGGAAATAGGATTTTGTATGGCAGGGATGCTGGATTGCAGACAGGAGATCCTTTTCTTTTTTCTTTTCCCCCTTGTAATTGATATATTTTGTAACTCATAAATCCCATGGTGGCTTTACAACTGGTACTCGGGGATTCCAGGAGTGATAGCGTTCTGATGGATGTGTGCATCTGAGATACACGGTGCTTCCCTGTGTACACACTCTCTGTTTTACAACCTGCATTTAGGGAAATCTTTTTGTTCATGTACTCCTTACGGTTCAACAACAAATGATAACAAAAGGAAAGATGCACACAGTTCCATGCCATCTGTCCTAGGGGTTTCCCTGAATCCCACTTCCCTTAGGTTGGTTTCAGGCTCTTCCTTTGTATCAGAATCCCATGAGATATTCTTCGCTTGACAACTGTCACATTTGGTTGTGTCCTTGTCTGTCTTTTCCACTGGACCCTGAGGTCCTTTAGACAGACATAACATATCTGTTTACATCCCTGGCCTCTGTGGGGAGCTTGCCACAGAGATAGTCAAATATTTGCTCAGTAACCCTAGATGGTAGACAGGAAAGTGACTTCTAAGCTCAGTGTTCAGATCTGGAAGTTGCCTCTGGGTAATGTCTCTCTCTGAGTGAGAGTGTCTAACTTAACACCAGCAATTCCTGAGTCCCCAGGAGAGTTCCTTCCCCTCTCCAACAGTATAGCTCTGGTTCTCTCCCCCTAGCCGGAGTAAAGTCAGGACTAATGCTTTTCCCCCTCAGAATGTTCCTTGCCTTAAGGATTTCCCTTCTCCTCTAGGGAGCATAGAAGTGAAGCCATAGGGGGAAGAGAAATAAGAAATATAGAATTTGGGGAATATTTTCCTCCAGACCCACATCAAATATTAATGGGCATAGTTAATCTTGTGGAGGGAAAAATGGGACATTTCAGAGGTGACTGAGACAATGGTGGTGCTCTCCTGTGGACTAAGACCATTGTTGGAGGAGTGAGTTGGTAATGAAGGGAGATCCTAGCAGCCCTTCCCCTGTCTCTGTTGCCCCTGTGTGGTGTCATTTGCTGGATTACCACAGGAAGGAAGAACTTGCCAGCTACAGGCCCCTTCCCACTTGAACTTCCAGCCTCTGGAACCTTGAGTCACATTAGCTTCTGCTGGTTGTAACTTTCCCTGTCTCTAGCATTCTGCTGTAGTAGCAAGAAGTAGACCAGGCCCCGGGCCAGATTCTATACCTGAACTAGAAGAGGACTGAGCCTTCCAGCCTTCCAGCTCTTGGAATCCAAGGAAGCCAGCACAATGAAGATACTTTGAACAACAATCTATAGTGGTCATTAAAATAGAAATTCGAGGAAAATGCACGTGCCATAATTCTTCCCATAGAGAACAATCCTAACCCCCTGACAGGCTCTGTTGCATTGGGTATCTGAGGACCGCTGGTTCTCAGTGTGGTGTTCTGCTCCTTAGCTCCTTGCATCCCTGTCCAAATCGTCACTGATAACATGCACAGGAAACATGTACGGAGTGTTGGTGCAGTGATTTGAATAAAAATGACCCCCATACGATCATAGTGAGTGGGACTATTAGGAGGTGTGGCTTTGTTGGAGGAAGTATGTCACCAGGGTGAAGGCTTTGATATCTCAGAAGCTCAAGCCAGGTCTAATGGCTCATAGTCTCTTCCTGTTGCCTGTGGATCCAGATGCAGAATTCTCAGCTACCTCTCCAGCACCATGTCTGCCTGCATACCACCATGCTTCCCACCATGATGATAACGGACAAAACCTCTGAAACTATGAACCAGCTTTTATTAAATGTTTTCCTTTATAAGAGTTGCCATGGTCATGGTGTCTCTTCACAGAAGTAAGACACTAGCTAGGACAGTTGGCTTGAAGGCAGGACATATGATCCTCTTCCAGGGTTTTCACTGAGCTCTCTCAAGCCGGCTGAAGGGGAAGACAATGGCTTGAGCAGGAACTAACTACTAATGAATAAGAAGCAGGTAAGGGAGGAGACAGTACAGAGAGTAGACAAGGTTGGAAGGAGGAACAGAGAAGTGTGGGACTGAGAGACACAGAGTGGCCAGGTAGGAGTCACACAAGAGGCAGACAGAAAGACTTAGGCATTAACTTAGATTTATTATCAAGGTAAGAAAGTTCTAGGACTGAGCCCAGTTCCAGAAACAAGCTGTGCTCTACCCTCATGGACCTGCATGCCAAGAGAACCCACCCTTTTCCTATATCAACTCTCCAGTGGTCACCTAAAAACACTCTTGACATCTGCCCTTTGAAACTCAACCCATTGATACCACTTCCATACCTCTGAAAGACCAAGTATTCACCAATGTTCCTACTATCGGCTTTGTATGCTACTACTGGGCTGAGTGCTATGCCCTGGTGCCCCATAAAACTATTTAGATCCTATTCTCAGTCACACCCACAGCAGTGTAGGCTTTTAGGGATCCTGTCTCCCTGTTTCTGCTTTGTCCACTTCTGCAACCTCACCTTCCATTCCAGAAGCTGTTTGTAGGCTGTTCTTCTATCATCCCCCAGAATGCTCATTCCTCACTTAACATGGCTTAGGGCTTAGCCATGAATACATTTGGATTGGAATTCTGTGTAACCAAGAGGATACATAAATGTCTCTCCTATCACACACACACTGTTTTCATTACAAACAAAGAGGACAACAGACATTACCTAGTGAGGTCTGCTCAGGGGCATCTGCTCTCAGTGACAACACTAGCCGAAAGTTGTGTGTTCAATGCCACTCGGGGCAAAGTGTGCCCTGGAGCATGTGACATCTATAACTGGTAGTCACCAAGTCAATTACAAATCTTGTCACTTTATCATGTGCTTTATCAAGCCCACCACTAGTGCTTTTCCCCTTTCAAGTAAAGGTGACTGGCTGTTACTGTCATGTTTGCACCCAGTATGGTGGCTCCTTCTGGTTTCCTTGTCTACCAACTGTAACTATAATAACTATCAATGGGGATAAACCCTTACTTCTCCAAGGCTCAGAGTCAGACATCTCCAGGTAGACAATTGTCCTGACAACACCGTTCCTCTGGGTGCAGTTGTCAGAGTCTTGTGCTCATGTGCAACATTCAGGATTACTGGAAGGCACTTGAGCACAGGAGCTGTCAGCGCCACTGAGATGAAGGAAGGAGCCACGCATCAGTGCCCGCAGCCAGACTCGAGCATACTTCAGGCTCTACAATGACACTTTCAGACGTGAATGCATCTCACAGTGGGACAAGGACATTTGTTTAGGACACTAGAACACAATGTTCAAAGAGTGCCAGGACTACGCTTGCAATAAATAGAAAAGCCACAAAGCAGCAGGGAAGGGTTTGTAGTGTAAGTCTTTTCTCAGAGGTGACTGGGTTGCCACTTTTCCAAGGCATCAGTACAATGCTTGCCCAGGGCAAGCGTCAAAAGAGCAAGGCAATCATTATTTGAAACAGACAGATGGAAACCCCTAGAAGGGTTTACACCTTTGCTTATGATTAGAGTGATCTATAACCATACGAAGGCAGGAGCTCTGAACCTCCCACGTCTTAAGGTTTTATTCCCTGAACAAAACTTTATGGTGGTACTTAGAGTGGACACTGTTGCTGGCTGGCCGACATCCATTTTCCCCTCCTTTTCCAGTTCTGCAGCAAGCTCACCTCTAACTCCAATGACTATTTAGGAAGCAGACTAATGTTTGCCATTCCCCTGGCCACTGCCTCTTCGACAAACTAAAGATAAAGCCACATGCCAGGTGACATCAGAGGCACATAAACTAAAGCAGTGTTGGTGGCTGCCTTGTAATCTCACAGGACCCACCTCCTTGTCTCAGGGGCTCCATACCCTGAGTGGGAGAGCTCAGGGGAAAGGGGACGAAGGCCTCGGATGGCACTGCAGAGTTACTTGCCAGCCTCCAGGCATCTTGCAGTAGTAATTCTTAATCCAGAGTAAATTGGAAGTACTTTTAAACTTGTAAAAATCCTAATTGATCTAGCACTATTATCATCCTTATTTCACTGATGAAAAAACAGGCTTGAATACAAATGAACTCATCCAACATTAATAAAGTTAGTAAACACTATAAAATCCAAGAATAATTTGACCCAAGGTGCAAACCCTTCATTGCTCTGATATATAGGATCTTAGAATGATATTTAGAAATCTCACAGTTTACCTTCACGAAAGGAAAGAAAGTTATATCAAGGTAATCCTGTCCTCTGCCAACTTAGAAAATAGATTACTTTGCAGGGTGGATTGCCTTTAAAAATTAATTTTGTATCTTTCACTTTTTATTCAGCTCCCTCCTGAGTGCTACATGTAAGACTATGTGCAGAGTAGGCACTATGTGTGTACTTATTAAAGAAGGCACCTATAGTCTCCCAGTGGATGTGGTTCTAAAAAAACCCCTTCAGGTCTCTGGATCACTTCCTGTAGCTGGAAATGCTAGCACATGGAGATATTCATGTCAGCCATTCTATTTAATAATGTACCTACAGTATCATTGTTTTCAGAATTGATGACTAATGATTAGGTCAGGTCATGTGGCCTGAAAGGCTTCTGATGATCTCTCAGGAATAAACATCCCATTCAGGGTTTTCCAGAACTGTTCTGCCAGGCACCATGTACTAACTTCTGCCTGAACCGGCCCCCAATACCACTACTTCTTGAACACCCAGGTTCCTGAGCATCTGCTGCCATCACTGATCCTGACCTTGCCCCCTGTCCCTCCACAGCCCAGAAACCCATCTCACCCTCCTTCTTGCTTCTCTTTGACCCTTCACTAGGTTGCACGACCCCTTGGCTACTCACTGGATCATGTGATTGCCTCTAGCCAAAACATCCTGGGATTGCCTTGGAGTTGACTTATTGCAGGTAAATCAGAGCATCTGGAGTCAGGATGCAGGGCTCTTTCACTTCCTGTTGGACAGGTCGGTGAATGCTCTGTACCTCACTGCTCTCAGTGAAGATGGGAAGAGTCAGTTTCTCCAGCATGTGGGTTCTATATTGTTCACCAGGTTCATGGTGAATGAGCTGCTCACCTCTGAACAGCATGACTGATAACCACACGGCTTGCATATCAGCACAGGAGGTCCTGACTTTCATGTAGTAAGCAGTTAATTCAAGATCTTATCATGGAAAAAAAAAGATGTGGTCTCTTAAAGTTTCCATTTCAAGTTTCAGAAGCAGAAGGCAGTATGTATCTTCCCGTGAAGTTGGAAAACCTTTGGTAATTATAAAGGAGGGCACAGTTGGGTTTTTATTACGGTCCCTAACACTGGCTCCTTTCTTTAACCATAAACCCTTGAGTCAGTGAGAACAAGATCAAGCTTCACAGGATTTACAGAAGGAGAGGAGTTTCCAAGACTTGTTATGCCCATGCTATCTATTTGGGTCCAATTGGTCTTGAGCAAGTTCAGACAGATACTTTTCTGTTTTGCAAATAGAAAGCCCCAAGGCCAGCCAGGCTGCTGCTGACCCCTAACTTTGTTGGTCACTGGCAGGCCTGATTCAGAAATTAGTAACCAGAGACCACCAGACTGGAGTGCTTTTTGTCAGATGGCAGGCTCCACTGTGTAGACTGGGTTATCTGGAAGGCTGCAGACCTAGCCGGGAGGCTGCCAGCCTAAATCTTTGGCCTCACATGCTGTCCTGAGGTCTTTCTTTGTGCCTAAGGTTGCAGTATGAAACCAAGGTTTGCAGCCACTTGGGGTGACTTATTAAAAGGGTCCTCCCAGAAGATGCCCTGAACATGTATTGCCAGTGGCTCCTTTTGGGGGGATTAATTTCTTTTTTATTCTCTAACAGTTTTATACATGTATATAATGGGTTTTAGTCTCTCTTACCATCATCTTTCTCCTCCTCTCATTCCCTGCCTTCTCCTGCTGAATGACATATACTTTCAATAAACAGTGCAAGAAGAGAGGGCCATTTAGACTTGTGTAATCCAGTATACTTAGCATTTCTTTCCCATAATTCAAAGAGATTTTTGTTGTTTGTATGTGTGTTTGTTTTGAGGGTTAGTTTTATTATGAGGGACTTTTGTTTATAAAGAGGTGCAATAATTGGGGAAATCACTGGAACATTCAAAAGGAGAACACTGTTAATAGTTTACTGCATTATGAATCTGCCTAACAAGAATTTACTCTCTTGAATTCCTGATCGTCTTCACAGTGAGACAATTTCCCCATCAGCACCCCAACTGACTGTCTCGTTGGCATTATTTTGTGGCAGGTGTTTCACAATCACAGGGAGTTTAAAATGTAAAGTCTGATGATAGGGATATGAGGTGTCTCTTTAAAAGCTGAGTGGGGTAACGATTTAGCAACGCCTACACTGACTGAAATGATATATTAACTTCACCAACACAATGACAGATTAGACTATCATCCATCTCTAAGGCGATTACAGCATCTGATCACACATCAATGACACCCCTGGGAAATGTGTGGCACCCCTCCCCCACTAATAGTCACCCCACACTTAGGTATTTGTAGAGGACTTGCTTACATCCCTCTAGAGCTCTGAAAGATCTGAGATACAGCCCAGCAAAATGCGATTAAAATGGCATGCAATTGAGAGGCAGCGTGGTGACAGGGACACCAAGAGACAGCAAACAAGGAAGACAGTGGGGCCCAAAGAAAGGGCTTCATGGAAAAGAAGAATAATTTTCAAAAGAGTAAGGGGTTGTTTAGTGAGAGCTTATCTGCGTTTGCACCACGGTAGACCTCTGGCATATGCTACTGGAGTTGGACTTGATCTCAGTTCTACACTGAGGCTCACTCAAGTTCAACCAGCTACGGTTGATAGAACTGACGCCTCAGCTTTCCTCTGGGATTTGATGATCTCAGATGGATGTAATATTCCTTTCTCTTCCCTGATTTCATGTATGGGATCTGCTTCCTTTAGGCCACTGCTCACACCCAAAATGCAATCATATGTCCACGTATCCGTCTGCCTGATGCACGTAAAGAACAAAGGTAGGTTGCCTTTATCGCTATATTCTGCATCCCAGCATGGAGCACAGCCAGGATGAGCTGGTGCTCAGTAAGGATCCAATTTATTGAACAAAGAGATACAATATGTATAAAATCATCAGCTTCCTTCAGAACCAGAGCCAGGTGAGGCCATCCACCTTGAAAATCTGTCTTGAAACTGCTCCTAACAGCTGGGATGTGACTGCTGAACTATACCAGCCCTAGCTTGGGCTAGTTATTCAAAAGTAGTATCTGCAAGCCCCATGGAAGGGGATTTGCTATAAGGTTTCTCATTCTCAGGAAATGAGCACTTAGTGGATCCACCCCAGGACCTTGGAACCTACTAATCTCCCATTAGTAATCAGAAATCCGATTCCTAACGGAAAGGCCAGAGCCAGGAAACAATGGAAGGGCTTGCATTTGACATAAGCAGAAGACAACACAAGCCACATTGCTGAGACGATAATAACACCTACATGAACAAATAAACATTTTCATAATTTGTCTACTAATTAAAATAGCAAATACAATCAAATTCAATTAACAAGGATTGGTCTGTGGGGCTTTAAATCAGAGGAGCCTGGTTGATTGCTCGGGAGTCATTAATTAGGCCAGACGTGATTCCTCCCAAGTAAACCCTCTTGGCATTTACCTTGCTCAATTACAGCCTTCATGGCTGCCTGGGAAAGCCCAGGTGTGAGGGGAGCTGGACTTCCAGACTCGGGCATGAAGACTTCCCAGGATTCTGCAGGTGCTTTCTTTCATTCACGTAGGTCACAGATGGCTGCCTGCCGAGCCTCCTCATGACATCTGTGCAATTGTAGGAAGGCTCCAAGGAGGCTCATGAAGACTGTCTTCCCTGATCGCCACCTCTTCTCTCCTCAGCAGTGACTCTCTTGTTTGTCCTATGCATCTTAGCCCTGCCCTGTAGTGTCCATGTCCTTTGGGTTTTTCTAATTTCCTTGGCACATGCTAGAAAGTGGTCTGGCTCTCATCTAACTGTGGCCACGGAAGTTGAGTTCAACCATGGGCTCTCCTTGAAGGAAATCAGGATATTGTTCTGTGCTTCATTCATTCCAAAGATTGCCAAGCTTATCCTGGGGAACACATTCTGTTTTCCCTCAGGGACATAGACATTTATAATACCCCGAGGCTGAGCAGGCACAGTCCCAACAAATGGAAGTGCTGTAAGAACAGAGAAGGGTAGGAACCGTGGCCAATGGAAGAGTGCCAAGATGGTCATGACCCACTGAGTTCTGAGAGATCCTGGCTTCAATAAAAGGGTAGACATTTAGATCCATGAGCAAAAGATTGAGGTTTTCATCTTACTTTATGTTTTCAGATTGAATTATTTAAGGAAAAATAAAAATACCAATTGGGTGACGTTGCAGGCCTCTGCTTGCATGGTCCTATATGCCTAGAGAGGGACCGCATGGCAAGAGCTACACAACATGCTGCTCTCTTTGAGACTTAGAAGGATGTGTCAGACAACAGAAGGCTTAATAAGTAATAAGCATAATGCCTGGATTCTGAGGATAATTTGGAATCTTCCCCAGGCCAGTTGCCTTAGATTTGAACCACAATTCCAGGAGCAACTACATCCCAAAAGGGGAATAGCTCTTTGAGAAGGTTGGTTATGTGTGGGTGCAGTGTATGGGTGTTGGGTGTGTGTGTGCAGTGGGTCTCATGGATGCTGAAGAGTTTTGAATTAAACTCCAGAAATTTCACTTCTACAGGCTCTCTTAGGAGGTTGGCTTTGTCAGCGTTGAGTTCTTTTCTCAAATGAAAGATGAAGTTAGAACAAAATGCCTCATGGGATTGTTGCAATGGTTCTGTGAGATGGTATGGGAGAATGTCCAGAGTCTGTTCTCTGATGGCGTGTGCCCTTTGAGTGGCAGCATTTATTGTCCCAGCAGCTCAAAGCACTCTTTAAACTCACCTTAAACCTCGCTGCACTAGGTGCTCTATTCACTTGGCCCTGCGGCCACCTGACAATTGGAATTGGAATGGGCAAAAGGGTAAGGGGCGACCCCTTGCCAATCCATTCTACATCGATCTGCCCTTGATATTCTCAGACTGAAAGAGGTCACCCCTTGAAAGGGGAGGTGACCAATGACAGGGAGAGTTGCCAGTGCCCGCCTGTGATGTGGAGATCAGTGCTCTGTGCTGTGTGTTGCAAAGCCATTATGTTGTCTAGACTTTTTACCAATGACACACTTCACATTGTGAGTGTTGAAATAGCTTCCGAGTGCCCTGGACAGATCCACTTGAAAGCTGTAAAAGCTGAGCTGTCAGTCTCCCAGTCTCTCACTCCTGCAATCATGACTCCCCTTGGCTACAACTTTATAACCCATTTGTGCTTCTTCCAAAGCACCGACCACACTGTCATGAACTCAGGCATCCTTGCCTCTCCTCTGCTCTCAGCCTCTCGGTTGTAATTTGTCACATAATTCCACATAACACTGCTTGCTCCACTGACCCGCTGGGGAATCTTTTAGGAGGCTCCTCCCTGAGAAAGAAAGGAGTCTCTGTCTCTTGGCCTCTTGGACACTGAGCTGTGTGGAGGGCAGAAAGGCAAATGGAGTAGACTTCAGAGTTAGAAAGTATAGCGCTCAGCCAGATGTGGCAGTGGGTGGATGATTATAATCCCAGTACTTGGGAGGCAGAGGCAGGAGGACATTGACTTCTAGAGTCACATGGATAACGTATCCTATCTCTAAAGCCACCAGTCCAAACCACAACAAAACTAAAACAAAAGCTGTATATCCAGCATCCCTTGCCATGTCACCCAGGCCTTCTCAGTACTTTTGAGCCTCAGTTTCCTCATTTGTAGAAGGAATTAGCACCCCCCTCACACACACACACACACACACACACACACACACACACACACTTGCAGAGTAGCTCAGGAGATCAAGTAACATCGTGTCTGGTATGCACAGCAGCTTGAGGAAGAATTTTAAAATCATCTATTGCCCTTGTTCCCCGGCTCTTCTGCTGGGGCTCAAGTTCTGGGCATCTGATTCATCTGTTCTGGCAAAAGCACCACCTAGAACCACAAAGGCGGAGGATCTGATTCACTGAATAGACTCGTCTCCTCTTTTCCTCCCAAAAATCCTTCCATTGTTTCTCTAAGGTATCCTCTTTCCGTTAAAAAGTAAACTAACAAATACCCCACTAACATAAACTAGAGATTGCCCAGGATCAGGGTGGAGACCTTTTAGAATCAAGCTAACCAATAATCCAATTGCTGAAAATGTCAACTCATAAAAGATTTTGCTCTTGATTTTCAAAACAAATGCAAATTGCCTGCCTCTTTTTTCCTATGTAGTCCCTGCCAGGCTTTAAAAGCAAGGCAAACCAAACCATGTTTCTCCACAACCCTGGTTTTTTTCTTTGGCCCCAATTAATTACCATGCCATCATGCTTTTAAGAGTTCACTTCATCGCTGATTGCAGCACACCAGCTTCTCCCACCTCCTGATAATGTTCACAATAAGATGGAAAGAGAGACCCTGAGGTAGCCAGCTTGCACATATATATATATATATATATATATATATATATATATATATA
>JADRCD010202033.1:6565-17458 GCA_019843815.1 Montemys delectorum | reverse complement strand
ATGTGGTGTCAGCACTCAGAGAAAGCATTTTGGAGGAATGGTACTACAGAGAAAGTGTGTGTGTGTGTGTGTGTGTGGCGTGTGTAGGTCTGAGGTCAATATCAAGTCTTTCTCAATCACTTCCTATGTCCTTTTTTTGAGACACGGTCTCAAACTTCAACCTGAAACTTGTCAATTAGGCTCATGTGGCTGACCACTGACCTCTGGGGACCCTCCTGTCCTCTGAGTGCTGAGGATCATAGGCATGGGCTTTTTAAAAAATACGCTTTAAGGACCACACTCATGCTTCTGTGGCAAGCACTGTACAGACTGAGCTCTCTCTCCAACCTAAGAAACTATTTTTGATGTCATTACACCACACAACACCAACACTAAAAAGAAACTTTTAGAGTTTTTCTCTGGCAATGAAAAGCCATGCCTCTGGTGCTAGAGGGCTTCAACATGAATTTTCCAGTGGCAGGGAAACTGATATAAAGATGTCTATAACTGAACCAATCAGTAGATTTTGAAGACGACATATCACAGAAATGAAGTGCAGAATAATTTATAAGCATTACTGTCTTAAGTACCATATCTGCATAGCAGAAGCTGAGTTACTGCCATATCACCAACATGAAAATCTAGAGTTTCTAAGAAATCTCAACATACTCGCAGACAATAGGCAACTTACAAATGGAAATGTGGGCTGTGCTCACAGGTGATTCCACAGGGCAGGGTATGGACCTCTGTATCCCAGACTCTTGTTACACCAAAGGAAACTACTGAATGCTATTTTATAATAATTCAAGGCCAGCCTGGTATGCACAGCAGGGGACGGGGAAGCCTGCAGCCTGGGCTGTCTCAAAGCAACAACATTCAAAACAAAATGCAAAATAGTGCGGAGTACAATCACAGACTACAAAGAATAAAGAGCAGGGAGAGGAATGAGGGAAGAGAGAAAGAAAGAGGGATGGGAGGAAACAAGGAGAGGAAAAAGGAGGGAAGGGTGAGAGAGAGGGAGGGGTGCCTTGTTCAGCTTCTCATTACCTAAACCCATCTACAAGTTCAGGCAGAGAAGGCATGAAGCCAAGCACAGTTTCTTTCCTTCCATGATTACTTTCCCAGTCAAATCTTAACATCTCACTGGATAGCTCATTTTTAATAGGCAAATAGCCAGACAGAAAATATACTAGTTTATTATATTAGAAAGGAAGAATATGGACTAAAATCAGAAGAAAATTGGCCAGAAATAACTGTTCTGGTGCACTCAGTGGGTTTGTGGGGACAGCCTCGCTGGGATCTGCCAGAGGCAAGAGGAAGACATAGGAAGCATCCACTCTTCAGGTTCTCTTCACTGCTGTACCAGATAATTAGCAATCAAGGCAACTGCTAATTATGAATTCACCCTCAACCTTTACATTTTTCAATGCGAAGACTGGAAGGCCCTGCTGCTCTCCAGTTATCCCAGGGTTATCACAGCAGTGACAAGACACTGTGGCCAAAGTAACTTGGAGAAAAAGAAAAAGTTTATTTGGCTAAAGCTACCACATCTTAGGACAGAGATTGAAACAAGACAGGAGCTGATGCAGAGACCATGGAGCAGTGCTACTTTCTGGCTTGTTGCTTATGGCTTGCTCAGCCTGCTTCCTTATAAAACTCAGGACCAATAGTCCCAGGTCAGTGCTGTTACTAAGTAAGAAAATGCCCAGCAGATTTCTTTGCCTATAGCCAGACCTTTTAGACATAGTTTTTCACTTAAGGTTCTCTCCTCTCAAAAGACTATAGCTTATGTAAAGTTGACAGAAAAACCAGCCAGCACACCAGTTATAGCAACAATTGCTACAATCAATCAATCATACAAAGATACATATATATATATATATATATATATATATATGCCATTAGTCCTAAGAAAGTAGGTACATGTCGGGAATACAGACTAAACAGAAGGGAATGTCATCTTAAAACAGACTGGCAAGAATCCAGAAAAGAGATCCTGCCAGAGCAGGTGGCAACTTTACCTTCAACTTACTCCCACTCCTTTGAGGTATAGGCCCTAACTTTACAAGAACCAAAGGACCCGAACACTCCTCCTCCATGTTACCGTGGCCCTTTAGCTATCATCACAGGCTTCTCCTGCAGCTCCCAAGGAAGGAACTGTACACCCACCCCCACCCATGTGTATGTGTGTTGCTATGGAAGGAACTGAGGGCCTTGAATGAGCTAGTTAATGACGCTACCATTACATCATTCCTCGGGCCCCTCAATGGGAGATTCTGGCAGTCACTCAACCACTGAGCCCACTGCCCCTTAGCCATCACTAGGAGATTCTAGGCAAGTGCACTGCCACTAAGCCCCTTGGAGGGTAGGAAAAGATCAGGAAGTTGCACTACCATTGAACCACAACTAATGTTCCTCACTAGGAGATTCAAGATGGTGCTTTATCACTGACCCATGCCCTAGCTCTCACTAGAGAATTCTAGGCAAGTGCTCTCCTACTGTAGCTTCTCACTATATACTATTCTAGACAAACACTCTACTGCTGAATCGTGTTCCTGACCTTCACTGGGAGATTTTAGGCAAGTTCTCTATTGAAGGATCCTAGTAAGTACATCTCCAATGAGCCTAATTCCCATTTTTTTCCTTCAGTAGTTTTGAAATTTAGAAATACAGTGAATCTCTGCCTAAGTTGGACTTGAACTCTCCCTATGGGCCAGCCAATTCATGAATGTGCAATCCTTCTGCCTCTGCCTCTCCAGCAACTGAAACAAGTAGCCATTCCTACCAGGTGTGGCTTACAATGGTCAATTCTTCCAGTAAGATAAAACTGTCCCTCACACTGCAGTTATGCTCTATGTTCACAGCCTCCTCTTCACGGGGGCTTTAAACAGCATGACTCTTAGAGTCCAGAACTGCAGTACATATAGAGAGAGTTGGGAACACTACACAATGTTACTGAAAGGAACATGTACTATCATGCTGAAAAAGAGATCACTAATGATTGATAATGATGATAAAGGCCCATTTGGGGCAGCAGCTTGAAGAATTCCAACCTACACCAGTGGGCCACAAGTTTAAATATGAATCCAAAAACATCTCTGTAATGACAACACTGCAACTTTTCCTGACATAACAAAAGGGGGGCAGAGGAGGGTGCGGAGAGCAGCATGACCAGCGGGGTCAGTTTCCCAGGGGAACCCTGCAAGGCCATATGTTTTTAGATAAAGTAATAATAAATAAATAAACACCATGACCCCCTGTTACTTCTACTAGAACTTATAGGAACAAATTGTCTGTCTCAAGTTGGGTGGAATATACATTGAGATTCGGGCTCTTGAAGGAAATTATTAAGGAGAGTCCTATTAGCTTTCTCTGAAGCACACTCGTTTTTTCGGTATTGCCACTGTATAGACCAATTATGATACCTTTCCATGCTGAGAAATGATTGTTCTGCTAAGGCAGCTCCGGGAAGAATGGAGAGCTCTACATTTTTAACCTTGGGGGATTTCTGTTATGGCTGCTGCTCCCTCGCCAGTTCCCTCAGATGGAAAACATCTCCCATTAATTTAAATGCAAAATTTGTTTCAGGCTTCTCCAAAGTTACTTGAAAAATGTTACGCACAAAGCAATAAAGTTTTTATGCTCTTAAGACCACTAATGCTTTGAGCTTCATATTCATTTTGCAGAAATGAACATTTTATGGTTCACAGAGGAATAGCTACATGAATAATGTCGGAGATTATAATGCATCTAGCAGAAAGAGATTAAGTTTATGTAAACTATTTAATCAGACGTGAAATTTTCTCAAGGGGATAAAAATTCTGACCTATTTCAGTTTACTTTAAAAATACCAATACTGGGTTTCTACCAATCTCTCCATTTATATCATGTAAATATTCATTAAAGATGGATTTTTATTTAAAATATTTTGAGGTTTTTTTATATGAACACTGTGTTTATAATATTCTACACCATTCCTATCCCCACTCTAACCCCCTTCCCATGTCCCCTCCAACTCCTCTCAAATTCATGGCCTCTTCTTCAACTATAGATAGAAAGGTAAGCAGGCAGGCAGGCAGGCAGAGACTCCTGCTGAGCCAATTCGATCTTACTGGTATGTGTAGGTGTGTAGGGATGACTACTTGAGATTTAATGCCCTTATATAAAACAGATTAAATGGAAGTTCAAATTCACAAGTAAAGCTTCAACCAGTGACTCACCATTTTAAGTGATCTCTGCTTGTAAAGCCTACGGGAACAATCCAGTTGAGTGTATCCTGGTAAAAAAAATCCTTCTGTTGCTTTCAAATAGATCTCCACAGATGACACTTGCACAAATGCATAGGACTCTTACTGAACCAATTATGTTTATTGTATACTTATGCACATGTGCTCACACTCATCCTAAGCTAATTTGTTGGAAATTATTGTCTCTTAGTATACATTAATCTGTTCCAAAGTCTTCTATGCGTGGGCTCAGAGAAGGTACTTGGTTATGTCAGATTACTGCACTCACCATGTTTCTGAAATCCACCCAAGTTACCGTGAATCGACAGTCTCATTTCAGTGCTTAGCAGTAACTATCACCTACACATAAGAACACTTTTCCAAAGGAGATGGACACTGTTTACTTACCTCTCTGGTTTTGGAGACTATGAACATTAAGCTTAAGTGTGGGTACTCTGCTTTTACTTCTCCTGGGCAAACTGAGGACTAGAAGTCCTCCTTCTGCCTTATCCTGGTGTAGGATACAGTTAAAAAAAATCATCAGAAAAGACTACAAACTTTTATGAAGATACTGCTGAGTCAGAATACACCTC
Organism: Montemys delectorum; assembly: GCA_019843815.1. Classification (NCBI taxonomy): domain Eukaryota; kingdom Metazoa; phylum Chordata; class Mammalia; order Rodentia; family Muridae; genus Montemys; species Montemys delectorum. The sequence continues at coordinate 12,660 of JADRCD010202033.1, read as the reverse complement.
CTTCATGGTTTGAACCATTCATCTTTCCCTTCCTTCCTTCCTTCTTTCCTTCCTTCCTTCCTTCCTTTTTTTTAGAACTTGAACCAGTTATTTTTCATGGTGTTGACCAGGATGCTGACAAACACACACACCGACACAGATATAGACACACACACACACACCACACACACACCACACACACACACACACACACACACACACACACACACACACACTTACTTCAGCAACATTTATTCAGGGTTCACACAAATGATTTACCCAAGATAGAAATGAGTTGGAAGCCTTGTGAGATTCAAGTCAGAGAAGAGCTCTAAGGAGTCTATCTGATTAGACCTCACATCATGTCAACACTTTGTTCTGTAGAGATGAACTCTAAAACTCTCTTCTCAGCACATTCCTCTGTCAAGTAGTCAGCAAGGAGGAGGCATCTGCTGGTGCTGTGTCCAATGCATCATTCTATCAAAGACTCTGGCATAGACACCATAACCCTGGCATGGACATGGAGCTGTAATGCAATCTGGCAGAGCCATCATTGGGGAAGGGTTTAAGAAGATGAGGACAGAATGTATGATATCCTTCATCAATAGGTTCGGCAGCCTGATGACATGAGGAGCGAGCCTGGCCAATGCCATTTGCTGGTTGTCAGTTCAATCGCAAAAGTCTCAACCGATGAGGCAACCACATCTAAGAATTGAGTGATGCATGTGCCTGCATGTGTGCATACATGTGTCAGTTTGTCTGTCTGTGCTTATGCATGCACTCATGTCTGTGCATGCAGTCACTGTGGTTTAATCTGTGGATCTGTGTATGAAATAACAAAGTTGGATCTTAGATGATAGCAGAGGTTAGCTATTTCAGGAAGAAAGGTCACAGAAGAAAACCTCTAAGTAAGGGATATACTGGGTTAATATGCACTCTGCTTTCTTCTATCACTAACTATATAAATGCAGATTTACTGCTCCTCCAGAGTTGCTCTCATGGTAACTGCTGTGCCTAAAAGTGTTGTTATTGTTTTATACCACCTTTTGTAAGACTACAGAGGGAATCAGATGTCACAGTGAGTTTCTGTAAGGTGAGTCAGAATAGGAAAAAACCATAGAATCATCTTGGACTTGTAATGAGGTAGGAGGGGTTAAAGTCTCCTTCTGGCACTGTCTGAACAAGTCACATTAAACCCACATTAAGAGATTCTTGGGACCAGAACTAGTAATCGTTATTACTATGGCGTCAATGACTATCCCTTCAAATGTCATGCTGAAGGGACTGAGGAGATGGCTCAGAGGGTATATACTGTTTACTGTACAAGCAAGAGCAAGCTAGAGATCTAAGTTCAAGTCTTCAGTACCTACATAAGAACTCTGGGCATGCTGGCACACATCTGTAATCCCAGTGATGATGAGCAGGATATGAGACAAGAGGATACAAGTTTGTGGGGTGGGGATGCTCACTGACCAACCAGCTTAGCAAAAACTGAGATATTCAGCTTTACTGGAAGACCTTGTCTCAAAAATGGAAGGTGCTTGCTGCCAAGCCTGGCAGATTCCAGGGAACCATATGATAGAAAGAGAACTTGCTCGCATAAGCTGCCCTTTGACCTACACATGCGTACCCCGGGACATACCTTTGATGTACAAATGTGTACCCCAGGACATATATTTCCTACTCCTATACATACACATAATAAAAAATAGAAAGCAACAGAGGAAGATACCAGATACAATCCTCTGTCCAACACATATGCATGCATGCATAAGCAAATGCATACATTCATCAGTGTACAAATATGCACACATGTTGGGAGAAGTGGGTGTATCAGTTTTAATCCTCAGAGCATGGGTACTAAGCTGAAACATTCAGAAGTAATCCAGAGGACGAGTGCAGCCCTCTTGAATAGATTAAGCAATTATTTCATGAGTATTGCTGATAAAAGAGGAAGTTCAATTCTACTCATTTTCTCATTCCTTCTGTCTATCTCTTTAAATTTCCACTATGGGCGATCTTCTCCAGAGGCAGGTACCATCTACTTGGCCTTCTCAGTCTCCATAATGAAATGGGTTTCTTTTGTTTATATATGATGGAGTTGTGGTTTTCTTATATCAACCAGAAAGTATACTATTCAAAAGTCTGAAATATCATGTAATGGTTAAGGTCAGGGCTGAGACAAAGACTCAATGGGTAAATGATTTGTAAGTGTTAAGGACCTAAACTGAGAACTCCAACACCCATGAAAAGATGAATATGGTAGCACACATCTTTAATCAAAGTGTTCCTACAGCCAGAAGGGAGAATGAACTTGAGACTCCCTTGAAACCCACGGGCCAGATAACCCAGTGTATAGAGTAGTAAGCAAGACATCATCTCAAATAACAGGATGTTGAATATTGACATCTGACTTCCACATGTGTACCATGATACAAATATACAAGCATTCACAGATATATATGCATAAACACATATATATCATATACACGCACAATACAAATATTTTAAAAAGATTGTTAGGAACATTGTTTTACACATTATAGAAAGGTTTCTAGTTACCTTTAAAGCTCACATTATAATAATTTTATTTCTTGTCATGTGTCTGGCTAGAATTTGGGGAGATAGAAGTGGAGAAGAGAAGTATTGTGACAGGATCTCAAAGTAGGCAAAGATGGCTTCAAACTCTTTGTGTAGTTGGGGATGACTCCGAACTTTTGGTCATCCTGCCTCCATTTCCAGAGTGCTAGGATCACATGCATAGGCACCACACAAGGACAGGCTCTCTAGGACCAAATGTCCCATTCTCAGCTGCCCTCATATAACTAAAGATGGGCTGAAGAATGGTTGGGCAAACATGGCAGTCAGATACTCACTGGATAAATGAGTCAAATAAAACCTTATGAAAGTGGCCCAAAGGATCACACTACAACAGGATCTACCTACTTTAGCTACCTCTGGAACTTTCTGAAATGTTTCAGGGAATGTCAGGGGCAGGGTGGAAATGGTGAATAGATGATATAGGGAAGGCAAGAGGGTAAACAGGGGATTTCAGAGGGCGCTGGACAGGGTCATGCTCAGCAGGATTTATTCAAAGTCAGAAATGTATTTCTATTAGCAGTGGAATCAATGCTATTCACAGACAACAGGACGGATTACAAAAACTGTGTGAAAAGGAGCTCTTTCATGTCATTTGCCACTGTCCTGTTTAGCATTCCCTCCCTAAGTGTCCCCTGAGAGCATGGCTCCTTTCAGATGCCCTTTCCTGACCTCTACAGTTGTTGCTGTTCAACACAACTCCAGTCTCAACACTGTCAGACCATTTCACGGTGATGCCGTTGTCTGAGGCAATGTCAGACCATTGCCAACAAAAAGCGACTAACCTGTGCTGACAACACATTACGGCCCTGCCATAAGCAATCATCGTCTCGCCAGAGCAAGATGGCAGTCGAATTAGAGCTGGGTATGTAACAACATGCATAGAAAATTGGCATAGCAGCTTGTTAAACAGAAACAGGGCAGCAGTCACATGAGACAGGCAGAGGAACAACCGGGCTAAGTATCTTGGCTCAAGTCAGCCAGGATTGAGATTGGGAAGGACCCACATAGAGAAATGAATGAAGACCCTCTATCCTGCTAGTGTTCCAGCATACTTCAGTCCTTCCATGGTGCTGGAGTATTGTGTTCAGAGGACGAGAGTCAGTACACACCAAATTCAAAAGCATGGGTTGGTAACAGGAAAGTCCAGCCCTTCATCCAGTGTAGGGAGGAAGGGCTGGCCAACTGTGAAAGGACTGTGCTCGACAAACATAGAAGACCAGTGAGATGGCACAATTGGTAAAGTAATTGCCATGGGAGCATGAGAACCAAAGACCCATGTTTTTGAAAGAGCTTCAGCGTGGTGATAGACATCTGGAATTCCAGAACTAGGGGAGGCTGACACAGGTAGCAACCTTTTTGTAACAACCAGAAAGGCCTGAAGAGCAAGCCTCGGTTCTCAGTGAGATACCCCATCTAAAATGTAAGGTGGGAGCTGGTGAAATGGCTCAGTGGACAAAAGTGTTCCCTGTGCAAACTTGACAAACTAAGCTTGCTCCTCAGAACTGATGGTGGAAGGTGGAGAAGTGACTCTTAAAAGGTTCCCTCTGACTTCCACATGTGAACTGTGACACGACACGTGTCCCTAGGCACACTTCATTACCGTTATCATCAGGATTGGCATCACAGTCATGATCATCATATTTGTACCTAAGGAACAACAGACGTAGTTGTACTCTGACATGCTTGTCCACTTACAAGCACCTATATACATACACATAGACACACACACACACACACACACACACACACACACACAGAGGGGGGGGGGGGGGGGGGGGGGCAAGGGGAAGATAACAAGAGGACATGTAGTGGTTGAGCATGAAGCAGTAATGAGGTGCAGAAAAGACAGAGAAGTGCTGGTTTCCCACATCGAAAGAACTCTCAGAGACAGACTTGTCAGCTAATTATGAAAGAGTCTTCTTGCCTGAGCTTTCTACCAAACCAAGGGCCAGGAGGGGTTAAGATGATATAGTACTGCCCAGCCTTGTCTACGGATACTTTTCTGAAGGAAGACAGGACTGGCAGGGAGAAACAGAACAGGTATTAAGGACACGAAGGCAAGTTGTCTCTAGGGATGCCAGCACAGGGCACATGTGCGTGTACTAGGACACAGCAAGCTTTGTCTCTACTGTAGAAGATTATAGAGATTGGGAGCCTCATGTGGCCTGGACAGACAACCCTATTTTATTCTGAAGCTGCCTGCTTATACAGAGCGAATAAAATATTGGAGGCCTCTGGCAGCTTCAGATTCGTTCATGGCTGGGGCTTATGGAGAGACTCTGTCCTTTAGCTACTGTAAGACTGTCCTTCATGACTAGCCCATGATGGAAGGGTCACCTGCATAAAGACTTCAGTGACCCTCATTGTCCATCCCTTCAGCTCATTCTGATATATTTATGGGTCCCTGCAGAGCCGAGTGAGGGGGATGGAGTCCTACTTAATTATCCTGACACACTGAAAATCTAATTAAAAGTCTAACACACAATATTCCTTTCAAAATCCAAATGTCGTTTACAGAAACATCAAAGAGGAAAGGCGTGGAGTGGGATGGCCCTGTGGAGGTAATCAGGATTCCTCTCATGTGACTTCTGTTGATGACGCACAGCTCATTATCAGTGGTCTTCTTTATACAAGAACATCTAGGGACGCTATCATTAGAGATCCCATATATTCATTATGCCAGAGCACCATCTCAAAACAGCCCTGGCCCACAATATTTAGGTCTATTCATCTTTACCAAAAAAATGCTGCATACAAAGGAAAATGCATGGTCTGATTCCTCCCACAATTAAAAACCTCATCGGGTTGGGTTCATTCAGAAAGCCAAAACAAGCACACAGACCTATAATGTAAGTATTCCTGCAGGGAGATGGGAGGCAGAGACAGGAGAATCTGAAAGCTCTCAAGCCAATTAGCCCCTCATTGCAAGCATGAGGAACCTCAAGAACCTGTTTTTGTTTTTGTTTTTTTCAAATAATTCATGCACTTATAACCTCACCAGCACTGGGGAGGTGGAGACAGGAAGATGCCTGAGGCTTGCTAGCTAGGTCAAAGACCATGCCTCAAAAAACAAAATTGGATAGACACTAAGGAAATGGCTTTCTGGATAAGAGTACTCACTATATAAGCATAAAGGACCTTAGTTTGAATCCCCAGCACCCATATAAAAAGTTGGCCATGGCTGTGAGTTCCTATAATCTCAGCACTGTGAGGTAGACATAGATGGATTTCAACAGCTGTCTGGCTAGCCAGCCTAAATGGTACATTTCCAAGTCATCTAGAGATCCTGATTCAAGACAGTTAAATGAAAAGTGACAGAAAAAAATACCTAACGTCCTGCTCTAGCCTCTGCATGTGTGCACAGGTATGCACATCTACATGCTGAGATGTATACAACACACACAAACAAGGAAAGGAGGGAGGGAAGATGGGAGAGACAAAGAAGAAAGCAATCAACAACACACGCACATACATACATACATACATACATACATACATACATACATACATACATA
>JADRCD010202031.1:0-15944 GCA_019843815.1 Montemys delectorum | reverse complement strand
TCTTCTGCGTCTCTTCTGCTTCATACACATGAATGGTGAAGGCAGGCTGCTTACTGACTGCTTTCCATGCAGGAAGAGCAGCGACATGCTCATCGTTTACAGGAAGGTCCTTAAGAGGCGCAACCCTCCGAGCCTTGAGCCTCTGCTGCGGCGCGGGTTCCCGCACGTTCCCGGCCTTCAGCACCGCCTGCGCCCGTGGCTGCTGGGCTGGCGCCAGTTTTCCGGGGTTGACATTCTCTTGGTCTTCCTGATGCAGCGAGAGCAGGGCAGGGCCCGCCTCGCGACCCGACTGTCTTGAGGTGCCCCGCATCGCGGCTCCGGTCGGGATCCGTCGGCGGCACAGCGTGCACGGCGCCCGTCGCTCCGGGGCTGCGCCGGACCCAGGTGGCCGACCCGCGGAGCAGGCGCTGCAAGCGGAAGGAGCGCAGAGGCCAGGTGCCGCGAGCTGCGCGCCGGCCGCTGGCCGCTGCTCTTGTGGGCATTCAAGTTCTAATCCTTCTGCCTCTGCATATAAATGCTAGCACGCCAGGTGTGCACCACGATGGCTGATTTCTGTTCTGTTCCCTGTGATACCTTTTGGATAGTTAAGGAATTATTCAAAGTGGCTGGGAAGATGACTCAGTGGTTAAAGCCCTTGCCATGCAAGTGTGAGGACTAGAACTTGGATCCCCAGGAACTAAGTAAATGATCAATGGCTGTGGTTGCCTATAATTCCAGCCTCAGAAGGCAGAGACAGGAGATCAGCAGAGAAAGCTGGCTGGCATGACCAGTCATAGCAGTGAACTCTGTGTTTGACTGAGAGACCCTTCTTCAGTGAATGGTAGAAGAGTGGGCAAAGGTGATCCCTGACATTAGTCTGGACATTCTACATGTGAGCAAGTGCTCTTCACCAGAAAGCCATTTCTTTAGCATTCACATTATTTCTTTTTAAAAGTTTATTGATAGCAAGCAGCAATGACTCAGTGAATTACATAAAGAAAAAAGTAAATGAGGTAGGAGGGGGTCATATTGGGGGTTTGGAATGTAGGAATTGGGGTTCATAAGGTCAAGATATATCGTATATATGAATTAAAATGTCAAAAGAAAGATATTCTTTTTACATTTTTGGCTGTAAGCCTATCCTTTAACAGCTGAGCCATCTCTCTAGCCCAAAGATACTCTTTTTAAAAGTATGTTGCCTGTTGAGGCCTGCTCCTTTTAACATGGCAGTAGCCATTTTGTATTCAGTCTCCATTTTGCTCATAAGGTGAAACTAAGTTTAGGTTCTCATACTCTACTTCCCAAAGGTAATTATCCATAGCTGACACTAAAGTATGTTACTAATAAGCCAAAAAGTTATGGCTGAACCACTTGTACCTGTTATCTCAATGTTCTGAAACTCCCTTGTTCAGCACCTGTCCACCACCCTTCCTACGTCAGTCAGGACCAATCAGCTTAAAGGTTGGCTGATAATACTTTGTCTAGTTAGACAAGACTGTCGCACCACTTCACTGCTTGCCTTTCAACTTTTTTTTTCTTTCTCGAGACAGGGTCTCTCTGTATAGCTCTGGCTGTCCTGGAACTCACTCTGTAGACCAGGCTGGCCTCAAATTCAGAAATCCGCTTGCCTCTGCCTCCCAAGTGCTGGGATTAAAGGTGTGTGCCACCACCGCCTGGCTTTTTTTTTTTTTTTTTTCTCCTATAAAAAGCCTGCTCTGAGGATAGACTAGTGCCACAATTAGGTTTTTCCTTCTTGTGGACCTGGATGTCCAGTATTATGCTGTGTGTTCAATAAGCTATTCTTGTTTAACTGAAATTGGTGTATGTATGGTTTGTGTGGCAATTCTCAGACCCCAACATTGACAAGTGATATGTATGGTTATTTACAAATTAATAAATCTAAGCATTAACTTCTAGTATAGTAAATAATGATGAATAAAACATAAAAACCGTTTGGATTCTCAACAAAAATTTTCTCATCATATGTGTATGGGTGTTTTGTCTCCATGCATGTATGTACATTATATGTGCATGCAGTGTCCTCTAATGTCAGAAGAGGGAAGCAGATTCCCTGGGTTTATAGATGATTGTGAGCCACCATGTAGGTGTTGGGAATCAAATCTGAATCCTCTGGAATATCAGCTAGTTTTTTGCTTTTCTGAGACAAGGTTTCTCTGTGTAGCTCTGGCTGTCTTGAACTCTCAAGGTAGACCAGGCTGGCCTTGAATTCACAGAGATCTGCCTACCTCTACTGGCATTAAAGGTGTGTGCCACCACCAACTATCAGAACTCCTGAGCCATCATGGTAGCTGGGTGAACCACGAGTTCTTGAAACAAAATTTAAGGTCATAAATTCTAAGTTGAAAAAAGAAGTTCTAAGTTGAAAAACTTTTAAATCAGTATTTTATATCAATTTATCTGTATGCCTTTACTTAAAATTTATTAAGGCCCAACACTATTAAGATATTTGTTAATTCTGGAATGTATCTTACTGGAAAAGCATTTGCCTAGCATGCTCAAGACCCTGAGTTTGACTCCTAGTACCACAAGAAAACAAAAATAAAATCAGTATTTTGCTCTGTGTGGTGGCATATGCCTTTACTCCTAGCACTTGTCAGGCAGAAACAGGCATATTTCTGTGAATTTGAGGACACTTTGATTTATACAGCAAGTTCCAGGTCAGCCAAAGCTGCATAGTGAGACAATGTCTTTAAAAAAAAGTTAATCTGGGGCTGGTGAGATAGCTCAGTGGTTAAGAACACTGACTGCTCTTACTGAAGGACCTGAGTTTGAATCCCAGCAACCACATGGTGGCTGACAACTATCTGTGATGAGATCTGACACCCTCTTCTGGTGTATCTGAAGACAGCTACAGTGTACTTACATATAATAATAAATAAATCTTTTAAAAAGAAGGTAATCTGTAGATGCTAGTTAGCCTAGTAGAGATGCAATTCATTAAAGTCTTTTTTGTTGTTTTTATTTTTTTCTGGTCAGGTTCAACCCAAGTTGGTTTTGAACTGGCTATGTGGATGAATAAACGTTTCTGCTTTGTCTCCACCTTCCTAGTGCCTGGTTTACAGGTGTGGGTCACTATACATTTTATACAACACTCAGGACACATTAGTCACACACTCTACCAATTTAGCTACATTGAATGAAAAGAAATAAAAAGGACATGACAGCTTCTAGGTATGGTGGAGGAGGTTTATTGTAGACAGGAGGGAGTGCACAGCCAGAAGCAGAGGCATCTGGGAGAGTTCAGAGTGGACGGGGCTGTAGACTGAGCTGGGCCATGTGAGAAGGGTTAGGGGAGAGGGTAAAAGAGACCTGGAGTTAAGAGGCCAGGAGACCAAGAGGCCAAAACAGCAAAAAGGACCTCATAACCAAAATGGCTGGGTTATATAGGAATCAGAGAAGCTGGGGGAGGAAAAGCCCAGCCCAGACTCTGGACTGGAGAAGTTTAGGACAGAGGCCAGGGTATGCCAGCTAGAAGGATCCTGTAACAGAAGGGACTGAGGGAGGTTGGTGGCAGAAGTCTGCTTTGATATTTCATTAGGCACCTCAGCTATTTGTCTGGGGTTTGTGACCTAGCATATGTCCCTAGTGTGTCTGTCTGTCTGTTTGTTCTCTCTCTCTCTCTCTCTCTCTCTCTCTCTCTCTCTCTCTCTCTCTCTCTCTCTCTCTCTCTCTCCTGAAACAGGGTTTGACTCTGAAGCCCAGGTTGGCTATGATTTGGATGCCGGGATTACAGGTATAAAACACAGATTGATTGTGTGTCAATCTTACATAAACGTTTTCTTAAAATGTCTGTATGCACAGCCTCAAAATGATCTTTGAGTCGGTTTTATACTACTTTGATAGGCACTCATTACTAACGGCATGTGTGTACACACATACTATACATGCAGATACCCACACATATATTTACAATATCATACTTCCTTTTTCCTTCATTGAGCTTTTCATACTTTTCTTGTCCTTTCAAGTCACCTTGAAATCTGGTGCAACCTTCTGAGTTTCACTCATAGCTCTGTTATTAATAGGAATTCCATACAACCCTACACCATTCATTTTCCGTTCCCTCCGCTCACAAACAAAATGTGATATTATAAGAAGGCGCATCAGATACCTAGGCAGAAATTCAATCCAGAAAGAAGAAAGGCTCTCAGACCACGTGACATCTCTAGGGATTACGTCAAGTGGCCGTCACCACAATGCTTCCGCCCTCTTCAAGCATGGTTGGCAAGCGCTCTCCACACCGCGACTATGGCTATTCTTGCATGTAGGAACCATACTGAGTGCATACCAATCTCCTTTAGGGAAGTGTCGCGGGGGAGGAGATCCAGCAGAGCAGCAAGGGGGACGATCGGTTACCCCCGGTAGTAACAAGCGCGGACCGGAAGTTCTGTGTCTTCGCTGTCCGGGGGAGCCGTTAGGCGCGCACGCCGGAAGTGGCCAATCAGCCGGTGTGAGGCGGTGCCCACTGTGTTCGCGTCCCTCGGGCAGCAGAGCCATGGAGCCCGGGGCTGCTGAGCTTTATGACCAGGCCCTGCTGGGCATCCTGCAGCACGTGGGCAATGTCCAGGACTTTCTGCGCGTGCTCTTCGGCTTTCTCTATCGCAAGACCGACTTCTACCGCCTGCTGCGCCATCCTTCGGATCGCATGGGCTTCCCTCCCGGGGCCGCACAGGCCCTGGTGTTGCAGGTGAGGTCGGGAGCAGCAGCGGGTTGTTGGGATCCAGCAGGTCCTTACCCCAGTTCCACCTCCCGGCGCCAGAGGTGTCTCGGCTCGCGTCCGACGTCTGGGAACTGCGCCACTCCTTATCCCACTCCTTCAGATTTTGTGGTTCTCTCTAGGGTGCCAAAGGTGATTTTTGTGTAAATGGCAGGCGTTATCTGAAGCACGGATCTGTTGTCAGGAAAGCGCTGCTTTGGGAAGAGGCTGAGTTTGTGCGGGAGATTCTTAGGTGTTGGAACCTGCCAGCCTGGTTTTGAGGGCCTCTCAGAGCTCTGTGGCTTCCCCAGAACGGTGCAAGGAGCTTGCTAGGCTGGGTTCAAACCGTGCAGGCTGAAGGAGGAGGACTTTCATGGCGGGAGAAACTGGTAGATTTCAGAATTCCCGGGCTCTGGAGGTGGTAAGAATGACTGGTATGTATTGATTGGTGGGTGTGGCCTCTTGCCAGTGTCTTACTAGGTGGGAGGACAATTGAAATCTTTACGAAATTTACGTTTGGACTTAAATCTGTATGCCCTAGGTTAAATTTATTGTTTTTGAAGCGTTACTAATGACTGACTGTAGTTGTTTGGACAGCTTTTTAAAAATTGTTTTGTTTTGAGACAAGATCTTGCTATCCAAGCCTCGGTTGACTTGAAACTTGCCAGGTAGGTCAGGATGTCTTCGAATTTATGGTCCTTCTTCCTGACTCTCCCGCGCTGGGTTTGTTGACATTGTTGAGTTAGTAATAAGCAAGCATTTAATGAATATATGTAACACTCTCAGCTGCAATATAGGCTCTGATGATATGGATATTTAAATAATGGTCTGTCTACTCTTGACACTGTTCAGAGAATAAAGCACAGAAGCTAATAGAGAGCTCTGCTAGTTCTCTGTGTGGTAGAGCTCCTTGGAAGGAAGTGATAGAAATGGTAGTTAGGAAATTGAGACAGTTTTGTAGGAGACTTTTAAGTAGGTTTTGAGGAGATCGTTAAGCTTGGCAGTTAGCACCTAATCATTAGTACCTATAAAGTGCTTCATGTCATCTATCTTCTTTGCTGTTTGTTGTCCCCTGCACCAGCCCCAGACAGGGCGTCCCAGTGTAGCTCTGATGGTCCTGGGACTCACTTTGGCCTCGAACTCAGTCAGATATCTGTCTGGGATTAAAGACGTGCACCACCACCACCTGGCTTACCTTCCGAAGCCTTAATCCAGTCTATGGGTTTATCAGGGGTTACTTTCCTCAGTTCCTCTCAGTGGAAGAAGCGAAAATGGTCTAGTAACTTTCAACATCATGGCCATCAGGTGATAGTTTGCTACTGAGTTTCAGTTTCAGAATGGAAACTGATGAGTTCCTGTAGTAGCTCATCCTTATCAGTGGCCCAAGTGCCATTTGAGTAATTGGGGTGTGAGAGGTGGCTGAAATGGTGGCTTATGTTACTTTATAATGAAGTCTTGCCACCTGATCTTCATGCTCCCTGAATCTGACGCAGTAGTTCAACAAGGTCAGATGACAGAGCAAGAACTTCACTCTGTCTCCTCATAGCTGTAACTTGACTTCAATTTTCTAACTCCAGATCTTTCTGCCCTGTCATTTAGCCACTCCATAATAGGGTGAGAACTTTTGTTTTGGTTATTGAAAGGTTTGGAGGAGGAAAGAGTATGTCCCAGTGGTCCCAGTGGCTGACTGGTATTTGACTTTCTGGTGTACAACATCTTATTTGAGCTTTAACACACTTTGAGTGGTTGGTTCTTGTTTGTCTGGTGAACTGAGAGAGGCAAGATAGATGCACTTATCTTGTAACTTTATAAAATAGCTACCTCTATAAGTGAAGAGAGCTCTATAGCTCTTTTTTTTTTAAAGATTTATTTTATTTATTTTATGTGTATGAGTACACTGTAGCTGTACAGATGGCTGTGAGACATCATGTGTGTGGCTGCTGGGAATTGAACTCAGGACCTCTGCTGGTCCCGGCTCCCTCTGCCCCGCTCCCTCCACCCAGTTTGCTCCAGCCCCGCTCTCTAATACACTGTAGCTGTCTTCAGATGCACCAGAAGAGGGCATCAGATCTCATCACAGATGGTTGTGAGCCACCATGTGATTGCTGGGATATGAACTTAGGACCTTCGGAAGAGCAGTTAGTGCTCTTACCCACTGAGCCATCTCGCCACCCCCCCCCTTTTTTGGGGGGGGTGTCAACTTAATACAAACCAAGACCAAGACATCTAGAACGAGGTAATCTCAACTGAGGAATTAATTGCCTTCATCAGCTTGACCTGTAGGCAAGCCTGTGGGGCATTTTCTTGATTAATGATTGATACGGGAGGGTTCACCGTGGGCAGTGCCGTCCCTGGGCAGATTGTATGTGGTGTATAAGAAAGCAGGCTTCGTGAGTTAGTAGGTGTCATTCCTCCATAGTCTCTGCTTTAGTTCTTGCTTCAAGTTCCTGCCTTGGCTTCGTCTGATGATGGACTGGATCCTCTAAGCCATGTAAATAAACTCTTTCCTCCCCAGGTTGTTTTTGATCATCGTGTGTTTTTACATAGCAATAGAAAATAAACAAGTGCAGTGCTGCTGGTGGAGGCTATCTTACCGTTTCCTTTCTCAGGTCTTAGAGCACGAGTGAAGCTTGTTAAGACTTTGTTCTATTCATTATTAGAAAATGTTAAGAACAAAAGTACTTTAGTCAGTCAGTACAGGAGTCAGCGTGAGAAGCACTGCTAAGTGGAAGTCTTCATTACTAGAATCAGGAACCACCTGTTTCTCACTTCTCTTGTAACTTGTTGGAAAATCTTAGAGAGGTCAGTTCACCTCTTGTCCTCTGAGATGGCTTACTGAAGGCCATGGACATCTATTCCAAAAAGGACGGTGGCTCTAGGCTGAGTCCTGGGAACAGTGCAGCTGGAACTCTGGAGTGGCGTGAGAACTGGGTGCTGTCGATGGGCAGACAGAAGCAGAGTCGCAGGAAGACTAAGGGGCCTGAGGTAACAGGAGAGGGTCTTTACTGCCTGACTTCTTGTAGTTAAGTTGAAGATTTGAGGTATAAGAGCACAAAGGACTCAGACACTGCTAGCATGGATGCTGGAGAGTCGAACCTTCAGGTCACTGGCAGGTTAGAAGTGGTTCTGGGCTTGACTGTAGGTGTTTTGTTCTCTCTCTCTCTCTCTCTCTCTCTCTCTCTCTCTTTCTCTCTTAAGATTTATTTATTTTATGTATATGAGTACACTGTAGCTATACAGATGATTGTGAGCCACCATGTGGTTGCTGGGATTTGAACTCAGGACCGTTGGAAGAGCAGTCAGTGCTCTTAACCACTGAGTCATCTCTCCAGCCCTATCTTTTTTTTTTTTGAAACAGGGTCTGACTGTGTACCCTGGTTGGCTCACTATATATCAATCATTAATTATATCAGGCTAGCCTAGAACTCGCAGAGATCCACCTGCCTCTGCCTCCTGGGTGCTGGATTAAAGGTATGTGCTACCTGGCCTTTGTCTCCAGTTTTATATGTTTTAGGATTCTATCCATCTATCCATCCGTCTGTCCAATCCATTTATTTTGGCTAGATTGACTTACTGTTTGTTGTGTCCTGTGTAACCTCTCTAAATCTGGTTTTTCTTCATTTTAGGATGTTGGTGGTGCTCTTCACAGGGTTTTTGTGAGTTTTTGAGACTGTAGAAGCACACAGCATAGTTAGTACTCTATTTTGTCCTCCAAGTTGTGCTCAGACATGTTAGTGAATGCTCCGTGCCCCAGCCCTTTGGAGTTGGGTCCCACTCATGTCCCGCTTACTTCCTTAGCCTTTACTGCCTCTGCCTAGTGCAGGAGGGTCTTGCTCTTTGTTGATGATACTGCTTTTTGGAGCTCTGGTGGACACACTCCTTCTTTAAGGACCAGTTGAGAAGCTGATCCTTCTTCCTCTGTAGATTTCTTTCTCTAGAAATGTTCTCATCACAGTCTGACAGGGCATCAGGGTTCCATAGTGCCCCACCTGTATAGAGTTCTATCAGAGTGAGTCTGTTGTTGTTGTTGTTGTTTGTTTTGTTTTTTGAGACCCTGGCTGTCCTGGAACTCACTCTGTAGACCAGGCTGGCCTTGAACTCAGAGATCCATCTGCCTCTGCCTCCCAAGTGCTGGGGTTAAAGTCATGTGCCACTACTGCCTGCAGAGTGAGTCTGTACTTGAGTAGTGTTGAAGCTAGAATCCACTGCCTTGTTATGACTAGCCAAGCTGACCTATACCCCCAGCCCTTTAGCTGTATGGACCATCCATGATAGTCTCAGCACCTTCATGGATGTGACTGTCTGACAAAATGTTAAGGGTGTGTCTACCTTTCAGAAGAGGACTATCAGGCCCCAATCTTGGGAAATCCTGTGTTAGAAGTCCCAAGTAATAGGAGTGAGTTTGTATCCTTTTGCTTTTTGGAGTTTTTACTGATCTGTGTACACTATAGGCCCAGAGTGAGTGTTTATGGAGTCAAGTACTATTCCTACATCCCCTGAGCTGTCAGTTGGGAAAGAGGTGGCAAGAGTCTGGTAAGCCTGAGTGCATCTTGTGGATTTTCATCTTTCACTTTTTAAACTTGAATTGCTGGCACCTTCAAGAATCCACACTCTGAGTGTGTTCTTCACATTGCTAGCAAGGTTGGCAAAAGTAATGACAACTGCCTTTAATCTCACAGTACTGAGGAGGCAGAGGCAGGTGGATCGCTGAGTTCAAGGCCAGCCTGGGCTACAGAGCAAATTGTAGGACATCCAGGGCTACACAGAGAAACCCTGTCTTACTATCCCCCCCCCCCCCCCCCCCCCGCCCCGTCCCAAAAAAGTAATGACAACTAAAGCTGTCTAGTTTTGCATCCTTTAGGTTTGTACATACTGTTAGATTTGACTTATTTTGAGTTTGTTCATTTTGGAACCTTCTTGAAGAAGAGCAATTCCTACCAGCTTTAGGTGAAGTTGTAGAGCATTTCCATTTTGCTTTGGTTTACTGTTATTTAATTTTGTACTTAGAAGATTTTGTTGTATTTCTGTGGTGGTGTGGTCTGATAGTGTGCCGATGAACTTATTTTTGGATTGATGTTTCATTTTCAGGTCTTTAAAACATTTGATCACATGGCCCGCCAGGATGATGAGAGAAGGAAGAAAGAACTGGAAGAGAAAATGAGAAAAAAGGAGGAAGAGGCCAAGGCAGTGACAGCTGCTACAGCTGAGAAGGAAGCTGTGCCAGTCCCAGTGCAGGAGGTGGAGATCAATGCTACTGCAGACTTGAGTGGGCCTCGGGAAGTAGAAAAGGAGGAGCCCCCAGGCCCCCAGGGCCCCGAGCACAAGGTGACCCATGGCTCGGAGGAGGCAGAAGCTCCAGGAACAGTTAGCAGTGCTGCTGAAGGCCCTAAGGACCCTCCTGGTCTCCCCAGGTAGGAGCGTCTCCTCTGTAGTGTCCTCCGTTCTCTCTTAAGTTTGCCTGTGAGTGGTTTTTGTTTTGTGTGGTTTGTAAAATGCCAGATCTGTTTTGGTGGGTGGTGGCTAGCTACAGAAATTTATTTTCTAATAGTTCGGAGACTGGAAACCCAGATTAAAGTATTATCTAGGTTGTTTGTTTGAAGGCTTCTGTCAGTGGCTTCCAGACAGCCATCTGCCTGTGTCTCTGTATGGGCTTCACATTCCTTTGTTCTTGACTCTGTCTTAGCAGCACTCAGACATACCTGTGAGCCAGACTGCCGGCCATCCAGGTGCTTCAGGGGCATCCTCTCGGAACTCAGCTTCGAAGTCTCTTACCTCAGAGCTTTGCTTGCCTGCCTGCCTCTCTCTCTCTCTCTCTCTCTCTCTCTTTCTTTCTTTCTTTTCAAGACAGGGTTTCTCTGTGTAGCCCTGGCTATTCTGGAACTTGCTCTGTAGATCAGGCTGTCCCGGAACTCAGATCCGCCTGCCTCTGCCTGAAGTAGAAGACATTTTGTGGATTGGATCTGCACTCAGTTTTGGGGAGTTTACAGTGGCCTATGTGGATTTAGGACTGGCTTAGACATCCCCTATAGTTACATTCATTCATCTGTCTGTCCATCCATCCTCCCATCTGTGTGAAACAGGGTCTGTCTACATAGCCTTGGCCCTCTTGGACCTCTCTATGTAGACTAGGCTAGCCTTTGCTTTCCCAGTGCTTGGACTAAAGGTACACACAACCATGCCTGCTCTGTGATTGTTATTTTTTTAGTGTGTGTAGGGGTAGACTTGTATCAGGGTGCATGTGTGGAGCCACAGGACAAGTTATGAGGCTTTGTTCTGACTTTCTGTCATCTGGGCTGCAGGAATTGAACTCAGGTTGCAGACCACCAAGCTGTCTCACCAGTCTTCACAGAAATCTTTTCAGTATTTGCTGCTAGTTCTGTTCCTTTTAACTCTTGACAGACTATATACGTTTGATGGTATAATTAATGTTAGGTAAGAGTAACAGTATATACCTTACTGTTGAACAACAAATTTGAAAACCCTAGAGAAGCAATGCGTTATTATTGGTAACTCTCACAGAGCCATCAGTAAGGAGTGTTTTAGGATTTTGGTTTTTTGTTTTTGTTTTTAATTATTATATGTAAGTACACTGTAACTTTTCAGACACACCAGAAGAGGACATCAGATCTCATTACAATGGTTGTGAGCCACTATGTGGTTGCTGGGAATTGAACTCAGGACCTTCAGAAGAACAGTCAGTGCTCTTAACCGCTGAGCCATCTCTCCATCCCCAGGAGTGTTTTAGATATCTTTTTTTTTTTGTTTTGTGAGACAGGGTTTCTCTATGTAGCCCTGGCTATCCCGGAACTCACTCTGTAGACCAGGCTGGCCTCGAACTCAGAAATCCACCTGCCTCTACCTCCCAAGTGCTGGGATTAAAGGCATGCGCCACCACTGCCCGGCTGTTTTAGTTACCTTGTGTGTGTGAAAGCATGTATTGATCAGAAGACAGTCTTGGACCGTGACCTTGTCTGCTTCTCCTGGACTAGGATTATTAACCTCTACTGTACCTGACTATTTTTTTTTAAAGATTTATTTTATTTATTTTATGTGTATTAATATACTGTAGCTGTACAGATGGCCGTGAGCCATCATCATGTGTGTGTTTGTTGGGAATTGAACTCAGGACTTCTGCTGGCCCGCTCGCTCTGGCCCTGCTCGCTCTGTGTAATTCACTGTAGCTGTCTTCAAAAGCACCAGAAGAGGTCGTCAGATCTTATTACAGGTGGTTGTGAGTCACCATGTGGTTGCTGAGATTTGAACTCAGGACCTTTGGAAGAGCAGTCAGTGCTCTAACCCGCTGAACCATCTCGCCAGCCCCCTATTTTGGTTTGTTTTGACTTGGGTTTTGGAGGTTAAATTCAGATCTTTCCACTTTTTATTTTTTAAAGAATAGGGTCTCACTGTGTAGCTCTGGCTGACATGGAATTCACTCTGTGGACCAGGCTGGCCTCAAATTCACAGACATCTACCTGCCTCTGCCCCCAAGTGGTGGGATCAAAGTAGCCTAGCTTAAGTTGCATTTTAAAGATTTATTTATTTATTTTATGAATATGAGTACACTGTAGCTGTACAGATAGTTGTGAGGCTTGATGTGGTTGTTGGGAATTGAATTTTAGGACCTCTGTTTGCTCCAGTCTGCCCCGCTTGCTCTGTCCCTGCTCACTCTGGCCCAAAGATTTTATTATTGTACATAAGTACACTGTAGCCGTCTTCAGACACTCCAGAAGAAGGCATCAGATCTCATTACAGGTGATTGTGAACCACCCTGTGGGTGCTGGGATTTAAACTCAGGACCTCTGGAGAGCCACCTCTCCAGCCCTTAGAAAATGTCTTAATCCTATGTACGAACATCCAAAGCAGGCTCGCCCCAGCAGTATTTTTTATTAATTGGATATTTTATTTGTTTACATTTCAAATGTTATCTCCTTTCCTGGTTTCCCCTCTGCAAATCCCCTATCCCATCACCCCTCTTACCCTGCTTCTATGAGGGTGTTCACCCACCCACCCACCCACCCACCCAATCATTCCTGCCTCACCACCCCAGCATTCCTCAACACCTGGACATCAAAAGGGCCTCCCCTCCCACTGATGCCAGATAAGGCCCTTCAGCTCCTTCAGTCCTTCCCCTGACTCCTCCTTTGGGGTCCCTGTGCTCAATCCAATGGTTGGCTGCGAGCATCCACATCTGTATTGGTCAGGATCTGTTAGAGCCTCTCAGGAGACAGCTGTATCAGACTCCTGTCAGCAAGCACTTCTTGGCATCAGCAATAATGTCTGGCCAACCTCTCATTTTTATATTTACCTTTTTTAAAAACATAAATGAAGAACTTTGTTTTACTTTTTAAAAAATATATCTTCTGAAAAAAAGGGAAATTTGTTTTTGATTTTTTTTTTTAGAGTTTATTTACTTTTTACTTTTTATTTTTATTATTATTGTTATTACTGTATTATTATTATTATTATTATTATTATTATTATTATTATTATTATTGGTTTTTTGAGGATTAGAGGCGTGCGCCACCACTGCCCTTGTTTTTGATTTGAGTAATGGACTAGAATAGCTACCTTATTGTAGGGACTCTACTTTAAATTCTTTTTTTTTTTTTTTTTAAAAAGATATGGAAGTACACTGTAGCTGTCTTCAGACACACCAGAAGAGGGCATCAGAGCTTGTTATGGGTGGTTGTGAGCCACCATGTGGTTGCTGGGATTTGAACTCAGGACCTTCGGAAGAGCAGTCAGTGCTCTTAACCTCTGAGCCACCTCTCCAGCTCTACTTTAAATTCTTAAGCCAGTGAGTTGCATTCTGCCTTACGGCCGCAGTCAGAATGCTGCCTTAGCAGTAAGTACTGAGTGAAGATTTGCATGTGTTTCCTTGATGTTCAGATGAGACTCATACTGTCTTGACTTTTCTCTCAGTGCTTAGAGATGCAGCATCTAACCTTTCAGTAGTTGAACCACGAATTAGTTATGAGTTGAAGCATTCATCTATAGCTGCAGTTTCTGTGTATTTGAAAATGGAATGTCAAATGCTGTACTTTTCTTTGTTCTACTTGGAGCTGGATCCTGGAGTTCTTCCACCACTTAGCTCTCCATGGTAGACGTGGAGATTTGTAATTTTGTCAGTTGAATAAGGTGACTATCTGTACTCAAGCACCTCTCCTTTTGAGTACTCTTTTCAAAGTCAGTTACCAGGACCTGAGACTTGGAACACTGATTTCTTTTCTTTTTTCTTTTTTCCTCCTTTGGCTTTTAGTCAGATCTTATAGCCCAGAATGACTTCGAACTCCTGGTTCTTCTTCTACCTCTCAAGCACTGGGGTTACAGGTGTGTGCCACCATGCCTGGCTTTGATTCTGTTTTCTTCCTGCACTCCCATGCTTGACTGCTGTTTCCGATGGCCTGTGTTAGAGAATCATTTGCTGCTGGTTCTGTACAGCATTGACAGTAAAGTCCCTTGAAATGCTTAACAAAATTTGGCATAAGTGCTGGGAGAAAGAAAGACAAGATCAAAGTATTTATACGTTGCATAACCATTTTTATTTCAAGTGGTTTATTAGTGTATATAGTATGTTTTTTGGAGTTTTTGTTGTTTCTGGTTTTATTTGTTTTTTGATATAGGTTCTCCCTGTGTAATCCTGGCTGGTTTGGAACTTGCTGTGTAGGCCAGGCTGGTCTCAACTACAGAGATCTATCTGCTTTTGTCTCTCCTTGTTGGGATTAAAGGTGTACACCACAGTGTGCCTGGCTATTAAACTTGATATTTTGTGTGTGTTTAACATTTCATCACAGCCAAATGCTGAGAAGCAATCCTTTTGTGTCTTTGGAACAAAATTTACTGAGCAGTGCAGTGGACTCTCTTTTGGAATATAGTTATGACTATATATATGTATATATGTATATGTATGTGTATATATGTATGTATGTGTATACACACACACACACACACACACACACACACACATATATACTACAAAACTATATATATATAGTTTTGGAACCCGCACAGCCATGATAGAGACCTTTGTTAGCCAGGCTGCACTGTGCTTCTTTGTTCCTTTCCTCAGGCCCTGCGTCATTGCCAGTGCCCTGCCTTAAAGTTTTATGGTAATAGCTTTAAAAATTGCATTTATTTGTGTGTATTTTCTTTCCTTACATGAGTGGGTACTGGGACTGAGCTTAGGTCATCAGGTTTAGTGACAAGTGCCCTACCCAGCTGAGCCATTTTGTGGGCAAATTTCTTTCTTAAGAATTATTTTAACATTTTTATTATTTTTTTGCTTTTACTTTGGAGACAGGGTCTTGTTTGTAGCCCAGGTTGTTTTTAACCTTGTGTGATTCTCCTGCCTCCACCTTCCCAATGCTGGAATTGCAGGTGTATACCACCATGGCTGGCTGCAGCATACATTACCTATGTGTAATGATGTAGAGTTTTCCACACAAAGCTACAGGCACAGTATTTTTGGGGTGACTAAGGAGTATATTTGAAGGGTATTTGCTGCCACCCTGTTACTATCTCCCTTACTAATAGGTGCAGTTGCTCTAAGTCTCATTGTTGTTTCAGCTCTCTGTCAGAAGTCTCCCAGTCTGAGCCTGGCATGGTGAGGAGAGGCTCTGGTGGAAAAATTGCTTGAGCTTGCAAGTTTAAGACCAGTCAGACTGGACAACACAGTAAAAGTCCACTTAAGGAATGAGGAAAAGAAGAAACAAAGGGAGCAGAAGTACCAGGGTGCTTGAAACATCCACTTAGTTTCCACCTATTTGGTACAAAAAAAAGAATGTCCTGGTTATGCAAGACTGTAAAGTCCATCATAGTTTTCTAGGTCTGGGAGCTGTCCGTAGTAGATACTGTGTTTATTTTGTCTTACTGACTAGTGCCTGTGAGCATGACTAGTACTGTGGAAAGAAGGGACACAGCTTTCACCATCTCCTGCTAGTCATCAGCTTTTTTTTAAGTCTCCTGCTGTGGTTCACCTCTTGGCTTCATCCCAGCACTCACAGCCAAGCTATCAGAGCACCTGTAGTTCAGGCTTTCTACCTGCAGGTGGTGCTGCAGGCATTGGAAAAAGCTATGGCTGGGTGGGGGAATGCAGATGAAAGGCTCTTGACAGCAAGCATGTGGTAGTTCTGTTTTTTCTTATATAAATCATGAGTAGAGCCCTTTATAAAGGAAGAAAGAGGGAAAAGGTTGTAATAAGAGTATCAGTTATCACCCAGCTATGGTGAGTCAGGGGCTGGTTTGGGCT